>JAJOOO010005293.1:0-28747 GCA_029582685.1 Solanum piurae
ACTGAGCATGGAAGGAAAATGAGTTACTCTTACTATATTCAAGCCTAACTCAAAATCACAAAGTACTTAACATAGGGTTATTATTCTGATCTTAATCATAAGATTCGGGTTCTATACCTCTAAAGGGAATCTCATCCCAAGAACACTACTCCTTGCCACTACAGTCTGCTAACCTTGAACTCATATCACGAAACACCTAATGTATCACACATTGTCCACATGTTACCAACACCACATTCAAGCCTAAAACTATAACCACTCCATGGACTCCTACTAACCACTCCATGTACTCTTACTAACCACTCCTTATAGGAATTCTCCATTCTATCGTCACTTCTACCAACAAAACTTTCATGCATTATTACCATGAACTGCCTTTTTACTGATACCTTATCTCATCCTCCCTCCACATTTAAAACCTTATATTGAATAAACATTCCATGACTATCACAAGAATAAAATATCAATCCTTTTCTCTATCTTCACACCACTACTATCTACAACACAACTCTCAACTAAAATGGATCACTAAGAAAGCTTTAGGGTGAAAGATCATAAGCAAGATTAATTCGAGATATCTGATATAAGAATATGCGTGGAATAACATTATTTTTCTAGCCATTGAGAGTAAATTATGTACTTGTGAGACTGAACATACTATGAGACATGAATGCTTATATAGGCTAAAGTCTTTGCCCCTCATTCTAGAAACTGAGCATAGATGTGAAACTCTCTGAAGTGTATAAGCATAGCTCACAGACACAATTCTTATATTAGGAATATTAACAAGATGTTGTAATAGCTGGAGTTGAGGAATGCACAAGATTATAAACGGATTGATATATCACTAAAACTCTTTCCGAAGACATCAGTATCCCATTCTCAACACTTGAATTGGTTTCTCATCTCATTATCTCCCCCTTAGGTCTAAAGTTGACACTTAGAAACTATTGATCTATTCAATCATCTCTATACTGGTCTACATTTCTTTTACTCTAATACAAAAAAATTGAATATCTCATGGCTATTGATCTCTCCATAAACATGTACTAAGACTCGTTCTAAGATCTCTTTCTTAGATTCTTCTCTTAACCTCTTCTTGTTGTCTTAAAAGGTCACCCCATGTAACCCTTTAAGGGAAAAATAATGCTTACTTTAGCCTATTCCGCATTGACAACTAAATTAGCTATCTAGGCACACATGAGAAATCATTAACTTAATTGCAACCTCGTCTGAATACATAAAATCTCGGCTACACCTCTTAATGCTCTTATTACTCTTATAACTTAGTCATACTGCATTGCTCTTATCTAAAAGTTAGGATCTCTCACTTGTACCACTCATATTCATTGCATCTAACATTTCAATTCCTCACCTACTCTATTTCAAGTCTATCAGATCTCAAGATTAACATCATAAACCTCATGTATTGTCATTCTTTTGATCACAATGCTCATCTCAAAATCAAGATTAATGTTTATTACTAAATGCGGATATCAATATGATTGCTCGCTTATTATAGTAACTTACAACTACTAAATACAAATTAAGAAATACCCCCCCATTAAAACCTCATGACAAGTAGTCAATCTTTATCTCTCAATCTTCATACTTACAATTTATCGTCATATTTCCTTTCAAAACTTAAGTACTATTTCCCCATTTGTTAAACATCATTGCCTAATTAGTTTTGTAAACCTTTGAATTTTATGGGCTTCCCCTTAGAATCATAGGCCTAGCTTAGAGATATCACCTCATGAACACTATACTCTCTTATTCCACACATATACTTGGCCTTCACAAACACAACAGCATTGACATAAAATCCCTTCTGGTTAATGTATATTTTAACTCATCTTGACTAGTAACTATTCATGTGCCTACTATCATGAACTCTATACAAAATTATTATTCCTTAGTCTACTCATAAAGGAAAACTCATCATTAATAACTTATTGGGTGCATGAATGCAACAACCTACTTTATCGCATCACTCTCTCCCTTCTTAGATTACTATACCTCTGCATTCATTCTTTTAACTTTGGAAACTTTTACTACTACTGCTTATAACATCATAGCTCATACTATCGTTTCGGGGGAAATTACTACCCAAGTTCTAAAACACACTTCCTCATAGGGGTCTAAATTGGAACAAGGTTTAGGAAAAAAGTCTAGGAGTACATCTCGCTTTTAGCTCAAACGCATGCTTCATATGAATTAGAGTGCATTCTTTCGAATTAGAACATTTAAACGAACTCACTCACGAGCTTCTCTCAAGCCACTCTACAGTCTTATGAGTTCCTTAAGATTTTTGCTGAGAATAACTCATCTATAATGATATTGGGCTTGGATTTACAATCACATTTAGTATGAGGGTTAGTCGAATGGATCTAAGAAATGCACGAGCATGATTATGTTTCTTATGACACAATTCTAGTGCACAATTTAAAGTATGAAAGAAGGGAAACTTTTCTTAAATGTCTGTAGTCCCTAATTTATAGAAGTGGGCCTTCACAACCATAAATAAGATCATGCTGACACGACTTCGTAGACACCCTAGGACTCTTGAGCTTTGTGCTCTAATACCAAGTTTGTCACTACCCAAGCCTACACCCAGAACGTGGCCGGCACTTGAGAACCATTGTTGGTACCCAGGAGAACCCTCATCCTGGCTGACTACAAGCGGAAGACTAACGCAAGCATACATTAACATCAAATTAAAATAAAGGATAGATCAACAAATTTTTTAAATATGAAATCTCTACATATTCTAAGTATGAACATAGGTTTTAAATAACACATCTGAAACTGAAAGACTCCCCAAGAATGTCTACCTATGAAGCCTCTACAATACAAAGATGAGTGTCGGGACAACACGCACAACTCCTCAGAAGAACTACTACTAACAACTCATAAAACTGGAGTACTCCAAAATAAAAGAGGTCTCACTAATAAGCAGACGAGCGGATGAAGTGAACTCAACAGATTCTTGTTAAGGATCCTAATAACCTGTATCTGCATCATTAAAATATGCAGGTCGAATGACATCAGTACATTGAATGTACATGTATGTAATAAAGTTGAATACAAATTACTGATAGAAAGGAGAATAGATAACAATGTACTCAAGCTGAATGTAAAGAAATAAAGTAGTTAAATCATTTAAAGCTTTACAAAATACTTTCTCATCGATGAACTCAGCATAATAAGTTATATATAAAAAATACATTTTAACTCTATTGGTAGATCTCTAACCTAAAACAATCACCATGATCTACATGATGATACAATGTTTCACCCACGCTGCCAGAATTGTCCTATACCTAGTCGAGATATAGGCCACCTCAAATAAGTGGATCCAGTAAGCTCTGCCCGAAGGCACTTAGGATTCATGTAAAAGTATGATCCTGTACCCATGTTGACATACATGGTTTATGAGGAATGTGAGTTGTCTTAACTCATCCACATATCGGTGCTCAATACTACTCCCAATAATATATACTCATGATCAATATTTAAAAACATACTCTTTCTCTGGGTTGAGATAATTGCTCAAACTATCCTCCTAAAAGAGGTGATTGCTCTTTTAATATTTTTGAACTATTAACTCATTTAGAAATAAAAGTTTCTTTTTTATCATGTAAAAACTGATACCTTTAGAAATACTTAGTTAACTTATATTCTTACTAAATTCATACTTGAAAATTCTTTCTAAAAATATGTCAAAATCATATTGTGATATGATCATTGATGACTCGTGAAGTCATACTGTATAAACATTGATGGTATAACTAGATACCATACTGCTTAAACATTGATGACATACTCGACTGTCATACTATTCATGTTTTAAAATCTCTTTCTCAAAACTCATCTTTACTTTCTCAAAAACTCAGTTTAAAACTCAAATCTTGTCTTTAAAAAGCTTCTCAAAGTTTATAACTCAATTCATAGGGTTCCTGCGAAATATGGACATGAACGACTCAACTCAGGGGTCTTAATAGAACTATGGAAACTTAGTACTCAAAACTCAAAAACTTGAAACTCAAAGATACTACACATCTAAAAAATACTCAATTCATAGGGTTTATGCTAAAATATAGACATGAACGAATCAACTCAGGAATCATAATGCATAACATATAGCAATCAAATAATTAGGAATAGAATTTCAAAATGAATAGGAACTCAAGAACTCAAAATCAACTCATCCCAAGAATACTCAAATTTAGGGATAGAATTCTAGATTGCTCTTTTACTGATTTAAAAGTAGATGTAGGGCATGAGAACAAACTAGTCTAACACTATGATAAACTTACATACCCGGAAAAACAGGGTTCATGAATAATTGAGTTTTGAAAGAGCTAAATTGAGTTTTGTAAACAATCAAGTCTTCTACAAACCTAGCTTGAAGGTAAACAATCAACAAAACCTTTCTTGAGATTTTTGAATTAGTTTCTTGAAATCTCTATGGCCAAGAATTATGATTTTCATTAATGATTCATAATTGTATGGAGGAAGTTTGAGTTGGAAAGAATAGAGTTCTTGGAGAAAGACTAACCTTGAATAAGAATCTTGAAAAGAAGGAAATAATCTTGGATGAAGTCTTCTACTTTGATATTTCCTTGGGGTTTTTCTTTAGGGTTTGAGAGAGAAGAGAATGGGGGATTAAGAGATGAAAATCTTATTTTTTTGAGCATTAAATTAGTTGAGAAATTCGTTTAGGGTTTTCTTATAGATAAAAAGACAAAAGTGACCCTTTTTAATGTATTCCCGTCGGCTAATTAGTCACTGCACTGTATCAGGTTACTAAAATGGTCATAACTTTTTACTCAAAATTCAGATTATTGCGAAATTGGTTGCGTTGGAAAGAAGGTTCAAATACCTTTAATTTAATATGTTTTGGACTACATAATTTTTTCTATTCTAAGAGATATGGTCGTTTAAAGTTGACCCAAGTAAAATTTTACATCAAAACTTAATCGGTAAGAAAACTTTCAACTCCACTTTGTGCTAGGAGTTTTTTTAGTGAGCTTAATTGCTATCCAAAATGGTTCCCACACTAAAGAATTTAACTTTGCATATATGTTCAATTTAAGAATAACCCGATAAGACCTTATATGCAAATAAAGAATAGTTTGGGCCTTAGATTAGAAATTATTGGGGTGTTAAACAAACGCAAGAAGAGTTGGAAAAGAAATGTGAAAGAGAAAGAGACTGGAAAAGGACCCTCAAAGAAAAAAAAGAAACCAAATTCCAATAAAGGAAATCAATTTATCAAGAAAAGAGCAAAATGAAGTGCTACAATTGTCAAATGCTGCGACATTTTACTCGTGAATGTACTGAGACAAAAAGGTAGCATTTTAGCCGCATTCCTAATTGCTACATATGTTTCTAATTTTCCTATATTTGTTTGGATTAAATGTTTGAAAAATATTTTCCAAATCAATTCATTTTACTCAAATTTAAGGAAAATGACTTCCTTTCAAAAAGTGAGGAAAACATTTTCCAAAACTCTACTTTATACTTTAATTTTTCTTACTCTACCCATACCCCGTACTTGTAACACCTCAGACTCTGAAAGAGCTAAATTGAGTTTTGTACAAGTTACTCTTAAATTGTGAGTTTTGGGTCAATTTCAAACGACCATAACTTTCAGCACATGAGTTAGGTGGTCCATGAGTTATCAAATTGAAGGTCTTCGAGTCCTCTTTCCAATGCCACTGAGTTTGCTAAATTCTGAGTTGGATGAAAGAGATATTCCCGTTTAGGTAAAGTCTATCTAGTTAAGGCATTTTCATCTTTGAAAGGAGGGGTATTTTGGTCGTTTCCTTACCCTTACTAGGCCTACACATTGTTTCACCCTTTTAAAGCTCTAAAATGATTGGAATCAATTTTAGTCATTCCTAAAACTTTTGACAGGTTAGGGGAAAGTTCAAGAGGAGAAAAAGGGAGAAATTTGCAAACGTTTATTGAATTTTGATGATTTTCGCCAAAAAACTTAGTTCTTTCGAGGTAAGTAAGTTTTAATAGTGTTGGGTATGTTCACCCTCACACCAATCATGAGTTTCCAATTTCGAATTCATCTAGGGAGGTTGGCGCCTTGAAACAACCTCACTCAACTGAGGTCTGGCACAGCGCGCCACTGATGCGCCAGGGGAGTCAGGTTTATTCCGCCTCTATTCTTCATCTTGTATGTGTTTCTTTGAATTGTGTCTTCACTTTCTTCTTATTACCAACTATTTAAGTCGTCATTAATCATTGAGAGGTCCTATATATCCTAATAATTAATCCTGAATCTTCATTTAAAATCAAAGTGAAGATTAAGAGTAAAGTTCAAGAAAGTCCTTTCAGTCATGTTCAGAAGACTTTTACAATAAAACTTGTTTTAAGAATTGAGTTAATGAGTATGAGGATGAGGAGAGTTGAATTCATATTTCAAAATGAGTATAAGGGAACTAAGTATTCCAAAGTATAAACATTTTATATTTAAAATGAGAGGAAACCTCGATTTCTAAACGAGTTCATGAGGAATTTTTGAGTATTATCTCTTTTAAAAGAAGCTTTTAGCAATTATCTCAAATTGAGGAGGAGTTATGTTTTTAAACATATGAGCATGATTTATATTTTATTAGGAGTGGTATTGAGCACCGATATGGTGATGAGTTCAGACAACTCAAAATTCTTATAAACCATGTATGCCAACATGGGTAAACGATCATACTTTTTAGATGATTCCTTGTTGCTTTTAAGCATAGCTTAGTGGATCTACTTAGTTGAGGATTTCCTTTACATAGGCACGGCATAGGACATTTCTGGCAGCATGGGCCATATGTTGTATTATCAAGTAGATCATAGTGATGGTTATCAGTTAAAGAATCTCCCAAATAAGATTAAAGAGTTTATAATTGAATTTTTATACATTTTGAGTTATTGTCTATTGTTTACAAAGCTTTATATACTGCATCTTACTATCATTGCTTTTATTTTGAGTTGAGTTGACAATTATTGAGGTGAGTTGAATATTATTGAGTTGAGTATTCTTGAGTAGAGTTGAGTTGAGTTGAGACGAAGTGAGTATGTCTTTCT
Source organism: Solanum piurae (assembly GCA_029582685.1). Taxonomy (NCBI): domain Eukaryota; kingdom Viridiplantae; phylum Streptophyta; class Magnoliopsida; order Solanales; family Solanaceae; genus Solanum; species Solanum piurae. The sequence goes on from JAJOOO010005293.1 coordinate 7,090, forward strand.
TTCTATCAATTTAAGCTTATGTTATGTTTCAGTGTTCCCCTTGCATGCTCGTACATTCATTGTACTGAGGTCATTTGGCCTACATCTTTTCATGATGCAGATACAGGTGCCCAGGGTCATCAACATGCTCTCCGTTATACCACTTCCAAATCCAGCTAGCTTTGGTGAGCCTTCTTGTTTTCAGGAGGGCGTTACATTATGATTTTCTCTATATTAGGATGTCGTGGGTCTTGTTCCTACTTTAGAGGCTTCATAGACAATAATGGTTGAGGAGTTTTTCTTTCTCATTTCCCTTGTTGATGTTTTAAAGACTTTGAGTTGAAAACTTATGTTTATTTGAGACCTTATGAGTTGAGTTTTCTTTGAGATTTCTATTTCACTTGAATAAGTCTTCCACTGAGTGTTGAGCAAGGCCAAGGGTTCGCTTGTGGACCAGCGATGGTTCTCAAGTGCCGTCCATGTCCAGGGTGTAGGCTCGGAGCTTAACAAACTTGCTATCAGAACACAGAGTTCAAGAGTCCTAAGGTGTCTATGAAGTAGTGTCTGTAGAGTCCTGGTTATCGGTGTGAAGCACGCCACATCTATAATTAGGTGGATAGAACAATTAGGAAACATTTCCCTTCATTTTTACTTTTTTTCGTGCGATAGAGTTTAACTCTATAAAAGTTTCTTTCTAATTCGTGCTTGCACATATCTTTTCAGATCATGCCTCCACAAAGAGTTGTTCGATGTCGTCCTACTAGGATAAAGTCGATCCCTGATAAATGCTCAACTACACTTCATCCAATACTAAGTGTAGGCGGTCGCAATCTAGTATACACCCAGCAAAGAGTTGGGGTCCATCCCACAAGGAGTGATACGGTAGAGAATTTAGTTACGAAGTTATAAACGTATTCTAATCAATTATAGGAATATAAATTATCAAAACAAGTAAATTAAATTGCAAGGGTTGAAAAAAAGTGTCAAATGGGGGTTTAAGAGTGTCAATTAACAACTATGAAAACATGGGAGTAATCAAGTAGAAAGGGATACTTGGGGATGTGATCGATTAATTACCAATTTCGCTATACGGGTGTTTACTAATTACTAAAAGTTTCTGCATCTTGGTGGGTAGGCTAGGGCTTAGATGTAATACCCATGTCTCGATCAACTATAACGAATCGAGCGAGTTCTCTCGAACCTCAACAAGCATCATACTATTAAAAGCCGAAAACCTCAATTTATCTACTCTGTCGAGGTAGATGGTAGGATCAGATTAAGATTCACTCTCTCTCGAGCTGAACCCACAACAACCCAATCACTACAATTATCAATTGATAACCTTAATTCTAAAACCACTTTCTCAAGCAAACACAAAATACTAGACTAGAACTGCATTTGCCACTACAATTCATGAGTTAAAACTTAATTATCGACTGAACCCACTTCAAAACAATAATTAAATCAGTAATTACTAACACCCATAAGCTAATTAAGACAATTAATCACAGAATCACATCCCCAAAAATGGGGGTTTTAGCCACACATCATAAAACGTAAGAAATTAATACCAACTACGTTCTCCATAAGTTGGGTAGTAATATCCAAATCTTTACAATGCTCCTATTCACCTTCGAATCCAAACCAAACTTGAAAATCTATTAGAAAACTCCTAAAAACTAAGAAAACAATGTTTCAATCGAAATCTCAGAGTCTAACAATGGCCTCACTCGGTAGAGTTAGATGAGCATTGCCGACCAAGTCGGTGATGTGCCAATTACTCTTCTCTATGACTGTTTTGCCTTTACTCTTCATCCTTCAGAACTTGTAACTTTAGGCGATCCCATTCTTTGTCGCCGATCCATTCGGTGATTTGCCGAAGGTCTAATTTCATTGCCAAGTTGGATTTTCCCCAGGGCTCGTAGTTTGGAACATTTGGCGAGCTGAATTTCCACTCGGTGAGTCGCTGAGTGGCTTTGACGATTGTTAGCTTTCATTATCTTCAGCTTTTTTTCATCTTTTCTACTCCTTTTTTCAGGTAACATCCTTGCATTGCTCTTTTGCCTTTATATCTGCCAATTAGCATTTAAACATCAGTTTAGAGCACAAAATAGGCATCGAAGACACTAATCCTATGAATAACAAACTCTAAATGAGTCAAAATCCCAGACTCATCACCCCCCCCAACTTAAACCTTGGCTTGTCCTCATGTAAAACACAATATCAATAAGTTCAAAAAGAGGATGTCTACAAACAGTGCTACTCAAGACTCTACACGAATGCACACAAGAGGTTCAAACTACTCATGTAATGTTCAATTGTGCACTCTAAGTTTCAAACAGTGACTAACCATCATCAAATAGAATTCAAGCTTACAATGGTTGCTTCAAATTCAAGTACAAGCTCAACAAAAGTATTCAAATGCCCTCACACCGAGAGTGATTTCATGCTCACACAAAACTCATCAACAATTTGGAATTTCAGAATAAAATAAAACTCTCACACTCCCAAAGATAAACACATGCATGACTCTACCTATAGGCTTGCCCTTATTTTCCAATCAATATTATTTTCAGCTCACTTAAGATCACAAAGGTCTTTCAAGGCTTGTAACGGGGCTGAGTGTAAATGTGTGATCATTTTGGTTTTGTGACTTCTACCTTCATGAAGTATGGTCTGCATTTCACTTCTTCTCCTTCTCTTTCACACTATATGATGTTCACAATCCACCCTATGTTCATTTAAGCACGACTCATTGGATACCCCATTTTTTTGCGCATTTCACAAGCTTTATTTCACAAACTCTTCTTTTTTTCAATCTTTTTCTATTTTCACATTTTTGTTTCTTTATTTCTTTCATTTTTTACATAGAGGGGTTCCATCTTTTTCAACATGATCATTCAAAGGAAAAAATTTATTCTTGATTCTCCTTCTTTTTCACCACACCTCCTACATGGGATTTTGGTGTAAGTTGGCTATTCAAACGAACCAATACTTCATAAAGGTTATAGGTGATGGGACAAAGAGGTCAAAGTTGTTCAAGTTTCTTCCAAAGAAAAGGATAGGTTCAAATGTTGCCAAACTAGGTTCACACTCTCACAAGGTGGTCACAAAGAGGTATAAGATCAATGATGGTTCACTCTTCACAAATTGTGCCTAAGATCATTTCAATCACTTGCTTATATCAATCAATTGGACTAACGGGGAAAGTTCTAGGTATTAACAAACACATATTTTAAGAAAACCTGACCACACATGGAATTTGACAGAATCATAAAACAAGACTCTACAATTTTCAGCGAGCGTGGAATGATCATTAGTAGAGCTCAACTTCAACAACCGGCTAGTCACAATGAGATGCTAGGAGTTTGCATATGACATATGTAACTCAATTTGCCTCATTATCGTTCAATTGATAACACTATTCAAATCATCAGTATAGATCACAGTCGACACTCAAAATTGCAATAGAATAGCCACATTCAAGAGGTGGAATTGTTTTTAAATTTAGCTCAAAACCAACATTCCAACATTGTGCATTTCAAAATAGAGGACCAACACAATGGATCAAGTGCCTCCCAGGTAAAGGTCGTTGTGTCTGTGTTGATTGAGTTGGCGATTGATGCTGCATTGGCCCCGATTAGGGATTAGTTAAGAGAGCATATAGAGAGTATATATGCCCATGGTCTTTCATTGGATGCCCTTACTGTGAGGGTATAGGCTTGTGAGCAGGGTCGTAGTGTTTCTGAGGATGTGAAAGCCTTAAAGGCCGATGTTGTTGGGTTGCAAAAAATGTGGATGAGCTCAAATCCACTAATCTCTCGATGATATTTGGCACTGTGATCCTTGTTGAGGTGCCGAGTTCTCATTTCCTTGGCAGTTCTGAGATTCCTCTGGCTACTATGAGTAGAGATGTTTCTATGGTTGTGGCAGTTGCTGACACTGAGGCTGAGATTGATGAGGAGGAGTTGGGCATTCGTGATGCAGCTGTGTCTAAAGATTTATAGAATCTTGAGGGAGCTATTATCGAGACAGCTATGGCGGCTTCTTTGAGAGATACCTTGATGGTGGGCTCTGGTGTAGTGACAGATAGTGTTGAGCTGGGCACTGATGCCTAGACAAATGGAGTCACCGATATGCAGAGTTCACCAGGGTTAGCCTGACAGGATGATTTTTTTTACTGTCTTTCTTTTATTATTTAGATGGGTTTTACTATTTTTGTGCATTTGAGAACAATTGCTAATTAGTTTGGCACGGTGAGGTATTTCCATACCCACCTCTTCTGGGTTATTTTATGGATATTTTGTGTTTGTGATTGTGTTTGGGAATGCTGATTTCAGTTGATATATATAGTCTATGCACATCCTCATACAACTATCTTTATTTTTAACAAACTTGACAGGAGCACCCTATGGACAAGCACTAGGACGGTTCAAAACTTTATCAAGAAGCTCATGGATTTCAGCTTTAAACTCTCTCAATTCTGTTGAGCCCATGCGATAAGGAGGAATGGAGATGGGACGAGTGCTCGACTCCAAGTCAATGCAAAAATTTATATCCCTATCCTGAGACATACCAGGAAAATAGGTAGGATACACATCCTTGAATTCAGACATTATCGGAATAGACTTAATAGAGGGAGACTCAGCATCAACATCAACATCACGAACATGTGCTAAACACGCCATACACCCCTGCCCACCAGTTTCCTAGCCCGAACGAAGGATATGACCATAACTGGCTTAGGCTTTTACACCCCTTCCCACTCTAACCATTGCCTATACAGGATCTCCAGAGTTACCGACTTAGCAATACAATTAATCACAACATAATAGGGGGACAACCAAGTGATGCCTAAGATTATATCAAAGTCAGTCATATCCAGAATAACCAAATTAGCCCAAGTCTGAAAACCCACAAAGAAGATAGGACAAGCACGATATACATGGGTGACTATGATAGACTCTCCAACTTGGGTAGAAATATTGATGGGGGCATCAAGCACATCAAAAACCGCATCAAATCCAAAGGCAAAGTGAATTGACACCTATGACTACGTAGAACTCAGAACATATAAATAGTAACCATCTGGTCACAGACAAAAATAGTACATGTGATCACTTTATCAGATGCCTCAGCCTTGGTCTTGCCCGGAAAGGCATAAAACTGAGCCTTATCATCTTGAAGGAAAACCTCCTCACCTGGATGCACTACTCCTCTACTTGCATTACCATTTCATTGGCCTCCGCGGCCTCGCTGATTCCCTCTTCAGCCACCTTGTGGACGTCCTCTACCACTACTACCGATGCCCGCTGCTACCATTGCTCTAGTCTGTTGCTGCATGGGGTCATACATGCGTGGATGGGGTCAATCTCTCTCTATATACCCAGGTTCTCCACAATTGTAACAACTGCGGTCAAAAGACGGTCTGCTGCCAGACAAAGGTGTGGTTCCCTGACTATCCTGAATATTATTATGCTATGGAGTTCCCAAGTAACCACCTGTAGAAGGGGCATGGCTGACTGAATTGGCCGGGCTGCAAGCGTCGGCCTACCTGAACCTCTAGAGTAGGAACCATGAAAGTTACTTGTGTTTTTGGGCTTCTTAGCCAAAGTCTTGGCCTTCCCATCATGTCGAACTCCTTCCACTTTCTTCACAAAGTTTGTCACCTCATTAAAAAATTTACTTGCAGAGGTGCAGAGGTCATGTGAACAGACAATACCTGTAATTCATGGTTCAATCCTTTGACGAATAGATGAATCCTCTCCTCCTCTAAAGTCATCGACTGTGTAGCGTATTTTGAAAAGGCATGGAACTTAGCCTCATACGCAGCTATATTCATACCACCCTGCTTCAAGGCCATGAATTCATCCTTCTTGTGATCCCTCAAAGTCTGGGGCACATACTTCTCCAGGAATAAAACATGGAACAATATCCAAGTGAGTGGGGGTAAACTGGCGATCTGTATTCCATATAGGCCCTCCACCACTACTTAGCCTCACGTTGAAGCTAGAAGGTCACGAACTCTACTCCATGCTGGTGTATAATGCCTAACTTGTGAAGCCTCTCATAGCAATCCAGAATGAACTCATAGGCATCCTCTCTCAGAACCATGGAACACAGGAGACTTCAGCTTCAGAAACTTAGTCAACATCTCATGCTCTAATACCAACTTGGTCTCAACCCAGACCGCCGTGATTGGCACCCCTAGTAACCCTCCAGTGGGAGAACCACTACTACAACCCGACTAAGAAATTTTAAGAAACTAAATCATTTAAAGATACAGAAGAATGTTTAAATGACAGCTAAATAATGAGTTCCCATAAACTCTAAAGATTAACAAAACAACCAAACATGACCTTCGCGGAAATTCAACCCCTAGAACCTTGAAGTCATTGTACCAAAACTCTACCAATCAACCAGTCTAAGAAAAAGGGGTGCAACCTCATAAACTAAACATAATAAAATGTCTGAATGAATAAATAGCCTGAGTTCGGAAAGAACGTACTAAGCTAAAGATGGATCCATGGCAGCCTAAAAGAACTGGCTCACCCTCAAATCCGGTCTCGATCAATGATCTCTTAGCTGAGGTCTGTCAGTAGCCGCCTGAAGTTACCCTAAACTCAACAAAGAATGAGCAAGAGTAGTATCAGTAAATGAAACCACGGTGTACTGGTAAGATAACGCGGTTACTCCGGTCAGCGAAACATAAGCAAGTAATTACAACACAATAAACATGCATATACAGAATGCATAAGACAATAATCATTTAGGAGCAACATACAACTTCCTAATATCAATGATAGGAAAATATGAACGTAATAATCATAAGTATTCCTCTCATGGAACCCACACCCAAGCTATTAGTGTGTCAGAACATAACAGCCGATCCAATATACATGTGTCGGAACGTGACACCCAATTCAATATATGTGTCGCAACGTGATACCAACTCCAATATATGTGTCGGAATGTGACACCCGATCTAGTCAGCACAACCATAGTCACATTCACGCTCATGGCATGTAATTGTTCACACATGATCATTTCATTAGATTCAATTCATGTTTCCCTATTCACATACATACATGCATACAATAAAGCAATTAACCGACATATATCCCCCAACATGAAATCGAACCATCACCTACCTCGAAACCAAGCCTGAATACTTTCAGCCTTCCCATTCCAGAGCCTTTCATCTCGTTCTTGATCTAAAACAAAAAATTAATACAAGGATCACTAGACAAGGTCTAATTTACCCGAATTATAACAAAAATATCAACCAAAGGCCAAAACCATGATCCTAATGTTCAACTACTGCTTTTCCCACCTTTAACTTCAGGCCAAAACCCTACCCCAATGATAATTACCCAAGATTCTAAGTTCTAAGAATTGAAATATGGATTAAGGGATTAATTTCCTTACCTTTAGCACTAGAATTTGTCGGAATCTTATAAGAAACTGCCGTGGGTCAGCCCTTAGCTCTGAAGAATGAAGTTTTGCCAAAAATAATGAAATTGTTGTTTTCCTCCGGTTTAAGTCGCGACTGTCCTGCCATAACGGGTCCCATCCCACCACAGCGGCCCTGCCCTATCGGCCTGCACGGAGAGAAAAACTCAAAATTTACGTCCCAAGCTCCCATTTCGCAACACACCTTCAATCCTTAACATTCTAAAACTACCCTTTCACACCAAGATCAGTTTCAGGAGTTCCACTCGCCTGGATTTTATTTCGTAAAGCCATACATGCTCCTTAACGTATTGGCTATCTACTCATGTGATAAAACTCATAATTAAATACCCCACTCATTACCAAATTTCCCTAGACCTCACCTGATTTAGATTTCATTCAAGTCTGGCCTAGGCTAGAAATTTCCAAGTCACTACTCATAAGTTTTCTGGTCCGAATTCTTTTCGCATTGGATTTTCTATAATGAAGGGAACAGGTCGTTACATGAATAAAGTATATTATGGTTGAAATTATTATGTACTATCATATTATTTTGATAGACATGTTAAAATATATATATATATATATATATTAACAAAATTTGAAGTTTTAATTTAGATGGAAATAATTTTTTTCTTATAAGAAAATGAGATAAAAGGCTTGCCCAGAGTCCTTATATGGTTGGATTAAGTTGGTCTGTCATGCCCCGAGCCTACACCCTGCACGTGGCAGGCACTCGAGAACCATTGTTGGCCCCAAGCGAACCCTTGGCTTGACTCAATTTTCAAGTTGAAGACTTACTCAACAATAAAAGGACTTTAAAAGTAAAGTTTTAAATTAATGTCTCAAAATATATACTCAAAATATTTTATGTAAAACATTTACTGGCCAAAAGAGGCAACTCAAGTCTTTAAACATTAAACAGGGGAAATGAAAAAAAACTCATGAACTACTACTGTCTATCTATCTATGAATCCTCTAATACTATGAGGGATGTCGGGACAAGACCCCTGATCATCCTAACAAAAGTGAAATAATGGAAATAAATAAGGGATCCTCCAGAAACAAGGAAATTCACCAAAAATAACTCAAACTGCTATGGTATCAACGAAGCGCCTGTTGATGACCTTGATCTCCTGTATCTGCATCATGAAATGATGCATACCAAATGGCATCAGTACATTGAATGTACGAGCATGTAAGGGGAACATAACAAAAAAGTTTGAACTTGGAAAGAAGGAAACATACTCACCTCAACTCTACTCAACTCTACTCAACTCAACCTCAACTCATGGATACTCAACTCAATGCAGTATAAACCAGCAATAAAAGTGTTGTTTATATAAAGCATTTAAAATAGTAGGAAACAACTCAACGAATTTAAAAATACAATAGTAACTTAGTTTGTATGTAATGATACAAATAAACTCTGTTTGGGAGATTCTCTAACCAACAACCATTATTATGAGCTATGTGATGATACAATGTCTGGTACACGCTGCCAAAACTGTCTTATACCTTTTTTAGGTATTGAAATCCTCAACTAAGTGGATCCACTAAGCTATGCTTAAAATCAGTAAGGAGTCATTTAAAAGTATGACCCTTTCTTCCCACGTTGTCTGCATGGTTTATGAGGACTTTGAGTTATCTGAACTCGTCCCTATATCGGTGCACAATACTACTCCCAAAATATAACTTAGATAATATGTTTAAAACATTTTCTCATCCTCAAACTGTGAGATTATTACTCTAAAGACTTCTCTAAAAGAGATAGTACTCAAAACTCCTAATGAACTCCTTTGGAAATCATTGTTTCCCCTCATTTTAAATGTAAAAATATTAACTCTTCGGAATACTTAGTTCCCATATGTTCATTCTGAAAATTGAAACTCAACTCTACTCAACCTCATAATCAAGCACTCAAGTCTTAAAACAAGTTTTAAAAGATTGTAAAAGATTTCTCAAAAAGACTCGAAAGAACTCTCAAAACTTGACCTTTAACTCTACCTTGAATTTGAATTATAAATTCAAGGGTTATGATTCATGTTATGAAGGATCTCTCGATGCTTATATGTAATATAGAGTAGTTAGAATTAATAAGGGGTACTTAGAATTAATAAGGGGTAAAGGTACACATTAAAAGGACTTAGACGGAACAAATGATGGAAAAAGGGTGGGGCAGGCGACCCTGGCGCGGGGCGCCAGCCCCTAAACTTCAGAGACTCTTTTTTGGCTCACTAATAGCGTGCCACACCAGACCTTCTAGCGCGTCTGGAGCACGCGCGCCAGTTCCTCCATGGTCAAATAGACAAATTTTTCTTCTCATTTTCTAATCCTCATTTACCTAGAATCGAATGGTTTCTTCCAAAAATACTTAGATTCGTATACCCAACTTAAGTAAAAAAAAAATCCACTCTAAATTACTCAATAACAATACTCAAACACAAGATCCTTATCATAGGAATTCAGCGAAACCTCATATCAAATAATGAAACACAAACTTCAAGAAACTCATCCTGAATTCATCAAGAACTCAACATTCCCAATATTATGGATGAAATTCGCAAAAGAAACCCATGATTGGCGTAGGTGGACGTATCCAACACTATGAAACTTAAATACGTCAATTTTGGTGAAGAAAATCCTTGATTCGTAGGAAATTTTGTTCGTTCTCCTTTTTATCCTCTTCTTCTCTTCTTGAACTCCTCTAAAAACCCTAAGTGTATCTAGGATTGTTAAAACTGACCCAAATCAGTTGAAACCCCTAAAATAATATTAAAAACGTTTTAAGGTGATGGGGTAAGGAAAATACCAAAATGCCCTTCACTAATTTGGGTTAATATACTTAACTAGACAGACTGACTTCAAATGGGCATATCTACCTCATTGGAGCTCGGAATTTAGCAAACTTGGTGGCGTTGGAAAGAGGATTTAAATACCTTTCATTTGATTCTTACGGGCCACCTTATTAATCTTGGACTGAAGGTTATGATCATTTGAAGTTGACCCAAAACTCACAACTTAAGCATAACTTTCGAAATCCTCAATTTGGCTCTTTCCAATTTAGTTGTTTCTAAATTAAACTCTTTCAAATACTAAGGTATTACATGGTCATTTCAAGGGCCTTTCAAATGAAGGGTTGTCCCACCCTATCTCTTCATATTCCTGGCCCACGAGGCTTGGGATGGGTGAGGCGGGGCTAGGCTGAATTGTTTTGACAACTCTAATTGGAAAGATGCTGACGTTTTTTAAAGATTCTAGAGATATGTAGAAATTTCAAAGAGTAAACCATAGAATATCATAGATTTGGATGGAATATCCTTGAAATACTCTAGAAAGAAGACTTATTTATAAATATGTAGGGACTTATATAATAATAATTATTTTCATATCAGTCCTTGAGGAGTAATGTAAATATGTAGCCAGTCACCACTAAAGGAATCAAACACATACCAATTTCCCTTGCAAGCATCCACTTCCTCCTCTTCCTCATCCTCCTCCCTAAAATAAATAAAAATGCAACAACCACAGAGTTCTACTAATATTGACTCATCGACTCACCAGCAACAACAAATCTATTCTACAAGAGTAACTAATATTGATTCACCAAATTCTCATCGGTCCATCTCTACCACCGACCCCTCCTAAGAGAGATTTAAGGCTTTGTAAAAATGATACTCTAGCTAGATTCAAGGATCGACTACTCACCAAAGAGCAGGAAAGAGTCGTTATGCTTCATCTTGATAGTTCTAAGAAATAAATTTACTGATTAATTCAGATATATATATTTTAATTTTCTCCACCTTTGTAATTCTTTTCATTGCTTAAATAATTTATGTCTTTTTCCTTCTTTAATTTCAATCTTTTTCTTAGATAGATATATTTTATGATAAGATTCATGGTCACTTATGGATATATGAAAAAGCGGAGAGAGAGGGGAAACGCTAGTTTTTAAACGTTTATACCCTTCCTCAAAATTTCTTAGGTATTATTTAATTTTCAAAACATGGGATTCCATCACCAATCCCACCTTTTATACAAGAGATAATCACAAGACTTTAATTTGATATGAAAATAACACAAACCTTAGATAATACCTCTGATCAAATACGGGATATATAGATGTAATATCAAAAATCAATACGAGAAAATGAACTTTTATAATCACTTACAAATTGAAAATGACATTGTCAAAATGTCTTATGTGAAAAAATGAAAACCTCCAATAAAAAAAGGCATAAAACATAACAAATAAGTTTTTGAAAGGCTATAAACTAAATCTCATATCTATAATGAGATAACCTAGATAATTCCTATTATTTAAAGGATTTCTTTTCATATTTTGTTCTAATGAATAACCATTCTCTTTTCTTTTTTAAAAAATTTGGTAAATGTGATCCCCAAAAGAACATGAACTTCAATACAACTCAATTAGAGTGAAATATTAAAATTCAAAAAAGGGAATCAACTAAACCTATTAGTAACAGAGAATCATAAGATATTGCTCGATATATGGGATTTTATTAGTAGTGAACCTCGATTGAATTTGGAAATGAGTGATGGACATGGATTGTGGTAATGCTTTCATGAATATAGTAAACTTACATGGTGGAGAAGAGGATCAATTAAGAGCTGAATGAAATGTTTCGGCGATGTATGGTGCTTTTTCTCTATCTCAGGTGCTCAACGAAGAGTATTTGGTATAGTGAAGAAAAATGACAGTCTGTGTATGAGTATGAGAAAAATGTGTGTATAAAAAAGTATGAAGAAAAATGTTGTTGTGTAGAGTGTCACAACTCGAGTCTACGCCCAGGACGTGGACGACACTCGAGAATCATTGCTGGTCCCCAAGCGAGCCCTAATCCTGGCTGACTACAAGCGGAAGACTAACTCAAGCATACAAAAGCTTAAAACTAAATTAAATTTGATAAAATCAAATACTCAACTTTAAAATAATATGTACAATACTCAATAGATAAACTCAGAGTTTGTAAAAACAACTCAAAGAAGATACATATTGAAAACTACTCAACTTTGTCTATTTATGAAGCCTCTACTATTATAGAAAGATATCGGGACACGACCTATGACATCTCAAAACTACTAATTGTAAGGTAAAGGGGAAGTCCTCCGAAATATAAGAAGGCTCACCAATACTGGCTGGAACTGCAAGTGGTATCAATAAAGCTTCTTTTGATGACCCTAAATACCTGTATTTGCAACATAAAAGATGTTGACAAAATGGTGTTAGTACATGGAATTAACGAGCATGAAATGAGAATTCTAAAGCATAAACATAAGCTTGAGCTGATGGAAAAGAAACATACTTACCTCTTCTCAACTCACTCAACTCAACTCAAAGAAAGATAGTTCAACTCAACTCCGAGAAAATAGGGCTGAACTCATTAATAGGATACTCAACTCAATGAAACATAGTTCAACTCAACTCAGAGAAATAGGGAACAACTAAATAATATGATACTCAACTCTGTGAAACATAGTTCAACTCAACTAAGAGAAATAGGCCTCAACTCAATAATAAGATATTCAACTCTGTGAAACATAGTTCAACTCAACTCAGCAAAACAGGGCCCAACTCAATAATATGATACTCAACTCTGTGAAAGATAGTTCAACTCAACTCAGAGAAATAAGGCTAAACTCAACAATAAGATACTCAACTCTGGATATTCAAGGATAAAGCAACAATAAAGATGCAATATATGGAAAGTTGTAAAACAATAGATATCAACTCAATTGTATGTAAAAATATAATAATAAATCATTTGTATGTAGAAATACAATAATAACTCTTATTTGTATGTAAGGATACAATAATAACTCTTATTTTGAAGATTCTTTAACCGACAACCATCACTATGAGCTATGTGATTATATATCATCTTGCCCATGCTACCAGAACTATCCAATACCTTGTCGAGGTATAGAAATTATCAACTAAATGGATCCACTAAGCTCTTCTTAAAAAGTAATAAGGAATCATCTAAAAAGTATGACCCTTTCTACCCACGTTGGCTACATGGTTTATGGGGGCTGTGAGTTATCTGAACTCTCCACCATATCGGTGCTCAATATTACTCCCAAAATATAACTTAGCTCATATGTTTTAAGACAAAATATTTCCTCATCCTCAACGTTGAGATTATTACTTAAAAGAGATAGTATTCAAAACGCCTCTTAAAAGAGATAGTACTCAAAACTCCTCATGAACTCTTTTGGAAATGTTGTTTCCTCTCATCTTAAATGTAAAAACATTTACTCTTGGGAATACTTAGTTCCCATATATAATATTTTTTTTAAATTAACTCAACTGTACTTATCCTTATACTTATTTACTCAAGCCTTTAAACAAATTATAAATAATTGTAAAAGACTTCTCAAATTAGGGTTCATGCCGAATTATGGACGTGAACGGCTTAATTCAAGGTTTTCAATAACCATACATAGAACTCAATACTAGAAACTCAACAACTCGAGAACTCAAGGACTCAATGATACTACTCATCTAAAGAATGCTCGACTCAGAGGGTTCATGCAGAATTATGGGCACGAAAAAATCAACACTAGGACCTTCTTGGGTAAATGTAGTAGTCCCATTATTAGGAATACAATATCAAAATGATTAGCAACTCAATAATCAAGACTTAGAACTTAAAGATACTACTACTCTCAAAGATACTCAAATAATAAAGTTCATGCAAAATTATGGGAATGAACGACTTAACTCAGGGATCTCAATAATAATGCAGAACCATGAATACACTCTTCTCCTCCTCGTCCTCACTTACTCGAGTCTTGAAATAATTTATAAGTAATTGTAGAAGTCTCCTCGAAAAGACATAAAGGGATTTTCTCAAACTTTACTCTTAATTCTATCTTAAATTAGGATTATGAATTCAAGGGTTATGATTCTTGTGATGAATGATCTCTCTATGTTTAGATATAGTTTAGAGTAGTTAGAATAAAAAATGAGTAAAGGTACACCTTAAAGGAACTCAGACGGGTCAAACGACAAAAAATAGAACAGGGCAGGCAACCCTGGCGCACTGAGTTGTGCGGGGCGCCAGCCCTCAAACTTTAGAGGGTCACTTTTGGCACACTGCTGGCGCAGTGCGCCAGCCTTTGTCCAGAAAATTTGATGAATTTTGTTCTCTCATTTTCTGACCCTAATTCACCTAGAATCAAATGGTTTCTTTCAAACACTCTTAGATTCGTTCACCCAACTTAATTAAGTGAAAATATACTTGAAACCCCTCAAGACCAAATATCATTAACCAGATTCTCACCTAAAATCCTTAACCAAATATCATAATTCAGTAATGAAAGCAACACTTCAAGAACATTCATCAAGAAGTCAAACTCCTAAATCTTTATGGATAGATTCGCAAAAGAAACTCATGATTGACATGTGGGTGAACGAACCCAACACTATGAAAACTTAAATACTTCAAAGAACTAGGTTCTTGGCAAAATCTTGAATTTCTTGAAGGAACGCTTGAGATCTTGAACTTTTTCTCCTCTTGAGTCTTCTGTCTAAAGCCCTAAATGCTTTGGGGATGAATGAAACTGATTCTAATCAGTTTAGACCCTTAATTGGGGGTAATTCACGTTTATAGTAAGTGGGGGTAAGGAAAAGACTAAAATACCTCTCATTACTTCAGATGGAAAGTCTATATCTAGAGAGGTTGCACTCAAGTAGTGACATCTCCCTCATCCGACCTCGAATTTTAGTAAACTCGGGGGCGTTAGAAATAGGATTCAAAGATCTTCGATTTGATATCTCATGGGTCTCCTAACTCATTATGCTGCTAAAAGTTATGGTCATTTGAAATTGACCCAAAACTTAAAAGAACTTAGGAAAGACTTGAATGAACTCTCTTTAGTTCCTTTTGGAACTCAAGGTGCTACATCTAGTGACCTTAACACTTAAGTAAATTTAAATTTCTTTGTAAAATTTTAGTCACTACGAAGAATGGTTCGAGTCTTAGCTCAAAAAATTTCTGGGGTGTTACATTAAGTTCCTCTTCGGATCATTCATCTTCGAATGACTCTGGACTGGGTATGGAACATGGTTACTCTTACTATCTCTTCTGACTCATGAACATGCCTACTAACAAGATGGACTGATTCATACCAAGAGTTGGGACCTTCTATAGCACCTAAATCAAGATTGTTGTTGTTGTGAACATAGTCACTCTCTCTCTCTGAAGATACCTTATCTTGAGCAAAGACAGTCTAGGCATGAAGTAAGGCTAGGAATACCATTTCTCCTTGGTTGCAACTCATAGCTCCTACAAGGGTATATAACTTCTCTTACCAAGGTCTGAGTCTAACGACACACTCTTACTATATTCAAGCTTAACCCAAACTTTAGGTTTGGGTTCTTTACCTCTCTATAGGGAATCTCATCCTTTTCTTCCAACTCATTTATAACCTTAGATGGAATCATCACACCACCATTATCACAACGAAAACATTAATCTTCTCCTTCTAACATCACTCCACTACTAAAAGGACCTTTGAAAAGATATCTCCTATACTCTTTTGAACTCATTACTATCTTATTCTCAACACTTGACTTGATTTCTCATCTTATCGTCTCCTCCTTAGATCTAAAGATTACACCTGAAAGCTATGGACCTATTCCATTATCTCTAAATTGGTCTACCTCATTTTACTCTAACACTCGAGAAAAGTTTATCTCATGCCTACCGAAAACTCCATAAGCAGGTACTAAGACCTCATTTCTAAGGTGCTTCTCTTAACCTCTTCTCATTGGATCCTAAGTTTGCTTCATCTAACTCTTTATGAAACCTACACTTGCACCAACCTTTCCCATATTAGCAGCTCAATTATACAATCCTAGCACACATAGAAATCATAACCTCAATTAGGACCTCGTCTGGCCACATACCACCTCGGGTGTACCTCTTACTACTCTACCTTCATTTGTCTCCTCTATGGGTCATAATACCACATTTTTATTGCAAGGTACCACTTTGATCTCCTTACCTATTTCAGGTCAAACCTACTAGATAAAATCTCAAAACTAACTCCATCACCCTCATTTTTCCATCCTTTGACCACGACACTCATCTCAAATTCAAGCTTAGTGTCTAGTACTAAACACAAATATCAATATGATTGCTAACACCTTATACTACTTGCAACTACCAGAAAAGACAAGAAACACTCACCCACTAAGATATCATGACAAGGAGGAAATTTGTAGCTCTCTGTCTACCTACTTACAGATAACCTTCACCTTCTATTTACAAATTAAGTATTATTACTCACTTACTCCGTATTACCTCTTAAATAGGTCTTTCGTCTCCTGAATACTATGGCGTTCCCCCTTAAAAATTCAAAAGCCTAACTTGGGTCTATTACCTCAAGAATACTATGTTCTCTTATTCAACACATGTACTTTAGTCTCCTCTAACACGATGGAACATCGACATTAACTCTATTTTGGTTAAAAACATATTCTATCTCATCCTGACTAGCAACTATTCCTCTTCCTTCTATCATGAACTCTCTACAACATTATTATTCATTTTTCTATTTATAAATAAACTTATCACTTATAACTGACTGGGTGCATGATTTCAATAACAAAATTTTCCCCATCACTATCTTCTTTCCATATATTTCTATACCTCTCCATGTTTTCCTCTTAATTTAAGGGCATGATTAACGATTTAAGGACATTTCATCCAATTCTATGCGTCAACGATCACTAGTCGGTATACAACTATATAACCCAACTAAATGAGTTGGGGTCGAATCCCCTAGGGAGTTGTACGTGTTTAAGTTTCAATAGGAAAGTACGAATATGATCAAGTCAGACATAGGAATTGACATTTATGAATAAAAACATAATTCAAATCAGGGAGTGACAAGAATGTCAAATAAGGAGGTTTTCGTTTCATTTATCAACTACAACAATAACTAATAATAATACGGAATAAATATAATGAGACGGGTTCTTGGTATGTGATTCGATTATAGGCTAATGTAGACAAATAGGTAATTGCAATTGTTAGGAGATAGTTG
The DNA here is from genome assembly GCA_029582685.1 of Solanum piurae. Classification (NCBI taxonomy): domain Eukaryota; kingdom Viridiplantae; phylum Streptophyta; class Magnoliopsida; order Solanales; family Solanaceae; genus Solanum; species Solanum piurae. The sequence continues at coordinate 24,598 of JAJOOO010005293.1, forward strand.
TATATTAGTGTAAGATAGACTATAGAGAAGGTAAATTTTCTCTCAAACAATTTACCCTGAATCAAGATGATTTCTCTCGAATATTAACAAGCACGCAAAATAAGAATAGCCTACTCTTTAGTCCATTCACTCTCTCTCGAGCTGAATGTGTGGAAAAAGGTTTAGGATTCACTCTATCGAGCTGAACCCATGACAACCCAATACCAACAGAGAATCAATCAATAATCTTGGTTTTAAAACCTCTCTCTCGAGCAAGCCAAAAACACAAAGGTAGAAATGCATTTGCAACTACAATTCTTAAATTAAACCACAAATACTGATTGAAATCACTTTTAAACAACATTTAAACTAACAATTAGCAATGCCTATAAACTATATCAGCCCATAATCACATAATCACACCTCAAGAATTGGGGTTTTAGCTAGACATCATAAAATATAAAAACCGTTACCAAATTTAGTTTCCATCAACAAGGTAAAATTGATTTCATCTTTACAAAGGTCCAAATTGAAGAATCTCAAAGACCCACTTCCAATTTCTCAAAAGTGAAAAACTTCAATTCTTCAAAGCTAAGGAAAACTTGTCTCAATACTCAGAATTCAACATCTTGAAAGTATGATACTTACGAAATGATTAAAAGGTTCTAAAATAAATGTTCAAAAAGGTATTTATAGTCTCAAAGAATATGCTGCAAAGGGTCATTCAGCGCAGTAAGTCGGGCTCGCCGATCAACTCGGTGATCCGCCCTTTGGTCAATTTGATCGCCCTTTTTACCTTGACCTTTAACATCCTCCAGGTCTGTAACTTTAGGCGATCTAACACTGCATCGCGGAACCACTCGATGATCCACCGACTGCTCCCTTTTCTCACCAACTTGGTTCTTTCCTTCAGGTCTTGGCACACTGGAACTTTAAGCAGTCAAATGGTCACTCGGCGGCTCGCCAAATGGACTTAGCGATCACCAGGCTCACTTTTCTTCCTTCTTTCAGCTCGCTTTGTTCCATTTTTCAACTTAGTGCCCCTGCTTTGCTCCTTAATCTATAATCTTGAAAATCAAGGATTTTACATAAGCTCACCAAACTGCCCAACGTGCCTAGTTTCTGCCGCGACTTGCAAAATCAACTCCGTATCCCCCGAAAACAAAATCAAACTTCACACTAGTTAAATTAAACTAAGACCCAGAAGACCCACGCCCCCAATATACTCAGACTTCTTTTGATTTGGCCAAATTTTGCCATTTGATGACTTTAGCCCTTAAGAATGACTTCAACCGCTCAATCAGTGGGCAAAGCACGTTATTTGGCACAAATATGGTTTACTCAGACTTCACCCGACTAGACCCAACAACAACAAAAGACAACCCAATAAGATTTTCATCAATTTTAAGCACGAAATTTAGGGAAATCAACAATTAATCATTCTAGGCAAGATATTCAAATTATATTCAGCAAACAAGCACACAATCATGGATTCAGAGAGACCCAACACATATCACTAAGATAAAAACAATTACAAAAGAGTAAAATTGCTAAATACGAGTTCGAGGTTTTGAAAAACCAACCTTTAATGCCAAATAAATTAGTTGAAATGCTAGGTGGAAAAGATATCCAACTCCGAACACATATCGATAACTAGAATGTGGTAATAATGTAAAAAATATAGAAAAATATAGTGCGGGTGTGAGTTTTGGAAGTTAAAAAGTTAGGGAATGTGAAAGAGTTTGAAAGTTTAAACCTTTGGCCTTTAAAACCGTCAAGTTCTCGCCCTTTCGACTACATTAGTTTTGCTCGCCGAACCACTCTGCGACACGCCGAGTGGGTACTTACCTCGCTGAGTTTTACAGGACCTCCTGTTAAAGTGGGGGTCCAAACGATGGACTAAGTTGCTATCGCTGACCTATTCGGTGACACACTGATATTCTCATGGGCTCACCGAGTTTTAAAGACTCCAACCTTGGAAATTTTTGAGTCCAACGGCGATCCAAGTCGGGCGATCCAACCTCTTCGGCGAGTCACCGACTAGACATTTACCTCACCAATCACCACTTTTCAAACACATTCCGCTTTTTCACCTACACAATCAACACACCATTATTTTAAAATAAAAAAGAAAGCAAATAAAACTTGGTTGCCTCCCAAGCAATGCCTTAGTTAACAATGTGGCACGACGCAAGTCCTCACTCAAACTTCATTCTTGGGGTTGGCCATAGTATCACTAGGCAACCCCCCTTATTGTCTATGGTTTAAATGAGATGAAATATGACCCATCTGGGTCTCCAACTGTTTCATAGAGTCGTAATGAGAGGTAACCATCTGGCTACGGGTTGATACATCTTCCTTCATCTCTTTTAAGATTTTATCGGACCCCTTAACCTCTTTGAGAATATGAGAGAGCATATCCTCAGACCAGCCACCCTCAGAATCTTTAGGCTTTTGGCGCTCGTGGGGAGGAACATACCTATCCTTCTCCCCATCTCTTTCCTTCCAAGTGGGGTTACGATCCCTCCACTCTCTATCACGATCCTTCCAGCCTTCATCCCTTTTCCAACCTCGGTTACCACCCTACCTCGGGTAGTTTGCACGATAACCACCTCCTTGGTTGGCTAGGAAGTTCACCTTTTCGTTGTACAATGCTTCAAACTTTGCCTCTTCGGGATTAACACACCCAGCTCCCACATCATTGACATTTCTTGCACCAGCTCCCATGATATCTTTTAAGAAACTGTCAAGTTGGGTCATGATCTTGGCCATGTTTTGGTCCCTCTCTTGGTCTTTCTCAAGCTGCTCCTTGGTCAATTTAAACGTGAGAGGGGAGACCTGATCTTTCCGGGTGTACCAAGCCCGATTAATTGTGGTCATACTGTCACGGCCTGAGACTACCCTCAAGACGCGGACACGGGACCTAGGACCACAAGTGATTCCAAGCTAACCCTGTTGGCATGATCATGAGCATACTAAAGATAATAAACTGATGAGGAAGCTAAATCATAATTTAAAATAAAAGATGGGGAATACCCATATACTAAATCTGAAATGAATGAAAATTGATGATTTTAATACAAAGAAGATATTAACTGAATACTAAGTTGAATCTAACTATGTATAAAATAAGCCTCTAAACTGGCTAGAAATGATGGGACAGGCCCCAGTTAATTCTAGTAAAACTGAAACTAAAGACTAGAAATACTGAAAAGAAACTCATGACTATTGTCCTCGAAGAATGAGGGAATCACCACTGATTCTGCTGAAATGGAGATCGGGAATTGATCTAAGCGTGATCTGGATGCTGAGAACCTGAACCTACATCACGAGAAGATGTAGCGCACGTATGTGTTAGTACTTGAAAGGTACTGAGCATATAGGATAGAGTAAAGATGAAATAACATATAACTGAACAAAGAAATAAAGCAATGAAATAATCTGAACATGATATAGATGCTGAATACTGAGTTATCTGAATACAGTGACCAATTTATAAGATGCTAAAACTAAATACACTGATAAATAGTCAATTCTATAAAATCTGACTGAACTGTGGGAGCCCCTAATAACCGACATAAAACCACATGAGCTAAATGTGGAGTCCGGTGTATACGCCCCATTGAGAGGACCCAATATACCCGGCCAGAGGTATAGATGCATGCTGGCGTGATCACTAAACTAATGTTGCCCACAAAGGGGACTTACACCTACGTGGCTCGTAGTTCTAGGACTATATGGGTACGCTGAACCCTAGTCCAACTCGGTAATATGCTACTCCCAATGAATTAAGTGGTTATCTGGTTATGACTGAAGTTCTGTAAATACTGGATAGCTCAAAACTGAACCTGCAAACTGAGAATGCAACAATTAATCTGATAATGATGCATTAATAACTGAGGCATGTATAACTGAATACTAAAATACCTGACCTAGCATGTGTGATTTAAGAACTAAAGAAATACATAGCTAGGGTTCTGAAATTCATGCAATAAACTGAGCAATAACATGATAATCTTATTTGGAAAATGTTAATAACTAATTCATGATGATGTGCTATAATTCTAGAAACCCTATGTCTATTCATAATAAGGGAATCAAGAAACTGACTGAAAACTAGGGACCCAATGGGCGAAAGGAACCCACTAGTGAAATCCCACATACCTGGTGA
>JAJOOO010005294.1:0-25318 GCA_029582685.1 Solanum piurae
GATGCATAGCTCAGACTATCTCCATCAAGTGTTAAACTACGTTTTCCATTCAAGTTTATTTAGAATATGATAATTAAGGTGGAAACTTTTATAAAGATATCGTGTGACTGTGTGAGTGAGGTGACAAAATAAGTTGTGTGAATATTCAAAAAGTTTTAGTAACGAAAATCCACATGATTGAATTAATTGAAGCATTAGTGTCGTAACGAAAAATATTGCATCTATTGAGTTATTGTGATGTTTTTAACTAATTTTGAAGAGTGGGAAGAGCAGGTAAAATTTATCGAATACCAAAAAAAAAAAAAGAGAATTTAAAATTCTTGTGACTTCTGTAAATTATATCACTAAGCACTAGTGAAATTGTCCGTGTTTCAACGGTTATATATACATATAATAATTTTTAGATAAATGATCATTTATATTAATAAAGTAGTACATAATATTTATATTCAGATTAGTGTTGGATATATAAAATAATCTTGATATTTCTCATCATTTGCGACATGATATATTTTTTCATCTTTTTCAATATACAAAAAAGAATTATTATTGTTTTTGCATCCTTTTAAGTGCAAATTATTCATATGTATATAGTAAGAAACAAAATACTTATTGTGGTAAAGTAAATGAAATAAAATGTCATATATTGAAATAATAATATATATACTATACTGCATTTTTATATTTAATTTTTTTGTCAAACATGCATTTCATGATGTTCATAGAAATTATGCACTTCTAGTTTTTATGATTAGCATAATTAATTTTAAATTTTATAAAGGCAATTATTATTTGTTTAATATAAATTTTAAATTTTAAATAATTAATTTTTATTTTTAAAATTCAATATAACCTTATGATTACACGTGTGCAGCCAAACAATACACTTGTAATTACAATGTGGCAAATAAATAAGTCAAATTACTAAGTTGTATAATTACTAGGTTGGTAATTACTACCCTAGTAATTACACCAATTTCAATTACCCGATGACTTTTCAAACAGACCCACAACAACCAATTAAATGCTTTAATTTCCTACAATTGATTCTTATGGACTTTATCACTTTCCTGACATTAGGTGCAGGTTAGCTTTTAGGTAAGGGTAAAATGGTCGTTTAGTATTTACTGGACATAATTTTTTTATTTAATAGTTAATAATTAAATATGTTATCACATTTTGTTTAAGTATAAGAGCAAAAATGGTAATTCAACTTTGAGTTTAGGATCTTCCATTTTTAGTAATACTTGCTTATGTATGGACATAATACATAAACATGATCTGTAACTTGACGTCAACTGACAACTATGACCTTTAACTTTGGGTGTGCACAAGTAGACACTTAAACTTGTATAAAATTGAACAAATAGACACATTCGTTCTACATGGTACCCTACATGACAATTTTATTTCGTACGTGGCGTCCTACGTGTATTATGTCATGTCAGACATGTGTGTCTACTTGCTCAATTTTATACAAGTTTAAAGTGTCTACTTGTGCACACTCAAAGTTGGAGGGCATAGTTGTCAGTTGAAGCTAAGTTAAGGATCGTGTTTATGTATCATGCCATAAATTTTTTATGAAAAGATACATGTAATGAGTAATAAAATGCAATAGTTATAAATAAATTCTTAAAAATATGAAGAAAAAAAATACCAAATGAGAGGTATATATACTATTTGAGTCCGAATAAAAATACAAATCAAAGAAGCCAAATAGGGAGAAAATACAATAAATAAATAGAGAAGAAAAAAATACGGCGTACACATTCTTCTTAGGGCTGTGATCATAACAATATAGATGAAAAAAAAAATATACAATTAGTACAGAATTTTTCAAGTTCTTGTCAACTCCTGCTCCCATATAACATTCTTCATTGAGTCAAACTAAAACATGAATCAAATACTACAATAATGATATAAGCACTTCACTCCTTTAACTTTTCAATGAAAAGGATAACCTTGACAGAGATCACATGAAACAAAAAAGGATGGATTTATATAGATAAAAATGAAGGAATACCAAAAGATATCTTAAAATTTTAAATTAAATATTTGGAGGTTATGAATATAAAAAGTATGAGAGTTATATATATAAAGAATAATAATTGAATATGTAATTAAATATGAGATATTAAGGTGAATATTGAAAGAAAATAAATAATAGCAATAATAATAATAATAAATAAATGAAACGGTATAAATTTCATAATACATAACCTAATAAATAACAAACGTATAACTCAAGACATACGAATATTTTTTGAAAAAGAATTTGAATGTATTAAGCTTCATTCGTTTGGTTTTAAATAATGAATATTTCATTGATTATCTATTGAACTAGTGAAAATATCCGTGCTTCGCGCTTATATATATATAAATTGATAGTTTCTTATTTTTAAATGAAGCAGTATGTAATATTTATATACATTCATATTAGGCAATGAAGATAATATAGATATTTGTTTTCGTCCTGAATATAATATTTTTTTTTTCAGTTTTCTTCAATATGTACAATATTATTTGTTAAACAAAAACTGATATATAAGTGGTAAGGTAAATGGAATATAAGAGGTAAATTTTGAAACAATAATCTACTGTATTGAATTGAATATATATTTTCTTTTTAAATTTTCTCTATCTTTTGTAGACTACAATCTTCTATGTAGACATTAATTTCTTTTTTGAAACAAAAGTTTTTGAATAACACTATCAATAGGTGTAACAAAACTACTATTACAAGTTAAAAGTAAGAAAATTTCTAGCAAAAATAATTTCTATATATGCTTCAAAAAGTTTTCTTCTAGGCCTTCCTTTACAAGTAGATCTATCACCATGTTCCGCTCCCTGAAACTGTGCCAAAGCCCTTGTCATATGCTACTAATTAATTTACACAAAAAATGTATGTACGATTGTTGATATGATACTACAATATGTATGATATTTATAATATTTTTATTTCAATTATACCAATTCAAAAATAATTATATGAAAAGACAAGAAAGAAATATATACTATACAATACATTTGCAAAAAAATAATAATGAGTGTACTAACAATCAAAATTCATGATTAGTTGAAATCTAACAAATACAAACTCAACTATGTAAATGATTAGATTAACTTTTCGACCAACCATACAAAAATAATGCATTTAAAATATTACTACTACTATCAAAATACCTCAATATCATTGTCATGAAGATTTTCCTTATTGATCGTGTATATATACTTGCTTGGAGAAGTATAACGAATACGTAAAAAACACATTCAATTATGAAAGCATAACTAACTACATAAAAATGAAAAGATAGACTTGAGATGAAATATTTCTTATATTCATATATTCCTTTTGTGTTACAAGTTATAAAATACAACTCAAAAGTGATGAAGAAAAGAAAGACTAACTTTGGGAGAATTCATGAACAAAACATGAGTTTATATAGGAAAAAATAGGGGAATATAAGGCATTACAAATTAAAGTTTGGGGGTTCTGAAAATAAAAATTGTGGGAGTTATGGATATTATTAAGAGTAGAGATTGAAGAGTTATGAATATTATTAAGAGTAGAAATTGAAGAGTTATGGATTATGAGTAGTTACTCCTTATAAATACATTAAATTTATAATATATATAAAATATAAACAAAATATTAGTATTAGCTTATAATCAGAAGAAGGAAAAATGAATTGAAAATTGCTTGACCTAAATTAGTATCATATTACTTTTTTCCAACTTTAGTGTATATATATTAAAAAATATAAAATAAAATATGGAAATTTTAAAAAGAGTAAATAAAATGAATTAAGAAAGGAGAAGACATGAAGTGGCTTTTCACTTCTTCAACCGATACATTATAATTAATAAAATCAATGTAGTAACTTATAGACAATGAATTAATATGATTGTTAAAAAAAATTAATGAAACCTCATAAATAGGATAGGTTATAGTTAATTTTTAAACTAAAAAATAAGGAAAATAAATAGAGAAAATGTCAAAAAAAGATTAAAAAAAGAAGATAAATAACAATGGTGGCCTTAGAGAGGTGTCACATCACCTTGTCTCCTTAGAGAGGTGCCACATTACCTTGTCTACATTTGACTTTATATTATATATAGATTTAAGAGATTTAATAATATTATAACATATTATATGGAGTTATGAATTTGAAAAGACAAAGAAATAATAGAGATTATTAAAAATAAGAGTCATGAAGATGATAATGTGTGAGTTAAAGGCACAAGATTAATGAATATTATTAGAATATAAGTTGTGAAAATGAAGAGGTGTAGTTATGAAGTTGATTTTTAGGATAAAATAATTTTAAGAAAATAAAAAATACTTTAAAGTAGATTGTTGTGTTATTTATTAAATGAAAAAGTAATTATTAAAAATGATTTTAAGAAAATAAATCAATAGATAAGGGATCTTTTCATAATCCAACTTTTGACTTAGATTCTTATATGATACTAGTTCTGGGAATGTCCCAAAACATTTCATGTAAATTTTGTATTGTAAATGACATATTTTATCTCCTTCAAATCTATATGATGATGATATGATAGGAGTACAACATTTGGTCTTTTGGCAGGTATCATTTTCTGCTCTTCGCAAGGACATTGCCAATGTTGTGGATATCATGGAAAATCAAATAGCTCTTGACGATGTTCTAATTGAAGTGCTGAAATTTGAACTGGCAATAATTTGTGCAAACGTCCTGCTTTCTTATTCAGATTTGGAGCAATTTGAAGATGTAATGACTTCGCTAAGAGAACAGGTTAACGATGTGTTTCAATCAATTTTGGTTGATGTTGACAACAAATACAACATACCTCATGTCCTTGGTAGCCTCATGGATAATATAGATGATTGTATCAGCTCATGTCCTCGTTCTACATCCATGACTGAGGAGGAGTTGGACTTCCTCCTCCTGAATCTACATCATTTATCCAAGTTTGCTGTGCAGATGTTTCCATTAAGCGCTCAGCTTGTGATTCTTCAGAATGTGTGTGGTAACATGAAAAATTTCCATGGAATGATAGTGAATGGTTGCATTGAAAAAGATATTGTAAAATATGTCTTACCTCAGCTTCAATTCATGGCTGAGAGAGTCGGACTCTATCTTTGGGAGTTTCATAGAGAGTATGCATGCTCCAAGCTAGATGAGGATGATCAGACTGATGAAGATGCTCAACTCTCCGAGCTAGATGAGGATGATCAGACTGATGAAGATGCTCAACTCTCCGAGCTAGATGAGGATGATCAGACTGATGAAAACTCTCGAATAAGCAAGTTAGCACATCTATTCTTGCAGATTGTTCCAATTGAATTGGAGGTTATGCACATATGTTACACAAATTTGAAATCTTCAACTTCAGTAGAAGTTGGACAATTCATTAAACAACTCCTGGAAACCTTTCCAGACATTCTTAGCGAATATCTTATTCATCTACAAGAGCGAATGGTAACTGTAATTAACCCAAGCATTTCAGGAGCTCGAAACATTCACATCATGATGGAGTTCCTGTTGATTATTCTTACTGACATGCCTACCGACTTGATTCATCCTGACACATTTTTTGATCTCTTGGCACGTGTTGGAGTACTTACCAGGGAGGTATCAACTCTTGTTTGGGACTTAGAAGACAAATCAATGAACAAAGAGAGTACCAATGAAACAACTCTTGTCCGTGGCTTAGAAGAGAAATCAATGAAGAAAGAGAGTACCAATGAAACAAATTGTACAACACTAGACTTGTTAAAAGATATTGAACTCCTGAAGGGAGATCTCAGGCATGTTTACTTAAAATCCCCCGACTCATCTCAAATTTGCTTCCCCATGAGTGATGGACCTCTCTTCATGCATCTTCTACTTATACACTTGAAAGATTTGCTGGATTCCAATGCTTATTCAATTGCTTTGATCAAGGAAGAAGTTGGGTTGGTGAAAGAACATCTGGAATTCATAAGATCTTTTTTCGCGAATATTGAGGAAGAATTGTATAAAGATCTCTGGGCACGTGTTTTAAATGTAGCATATGAGGCAAATGATATCATTGATTCACTTCTTGTTCGAGATAATGGTCTCTTACATCTTATTTTCTCACTTCCCATCACCATAGAGAAGATCAAGCTTATCAAAGAAGACATCTCCAATTTACATGAGAAAATTCCCAAGAACAAAGGGCTCATTGTTGTAAACTCTCCCAGGAAGCAAGTTGAAAGTAAGTCATTGACAACTGGTAAAATAATTGTAGGTTTTGAGGAGGAGACAAACTGGATAATTAGAAGGCTCTTTGGTGGACCGGCAGATCTAGATGTCATTTCGATCACTGGTATGCCAGGTTCAGGTAAAACTACTTTGGCGTACAAAGTATACAATGATAAATCAGTTTCTAGTCATTTTGACCTTTGTGCATGGTGCACAGTCGACCAAGAACATGACGAGAAGAAGTTGTTGGGTACAATTTTTAATCAAGTTAGTGATTCAGATTCAAAATTGAGTGAGAATATTGATGTTGCTGATGAGCTACGTAAACAACTGTATGGAAAGAGGTATCTTATTGTCTTAGATGACTTGTGGGATACCGCAACATGGGATGAGTTAACAAGACCTTTTCCTAGAGTTAAGAAAGGAAGTAGAATTATTTTGACAACTCGAGAAAAAGAAGTGGCTTTGCATGGAAAGCTCTACACTGCTCCTCTTAACCTTCGATTGCTAAGATCAGAAGAAAGTTGGGAATTGTTGAAGAAAAGAGCATTTGGAATAGAGAGTTGCCCTGATGACCTATTGGATGTTGGTAAAGAAATAGCCGAAAATTGTAAAGGGCTTCCTTTGGTGGCTGATCTGATTGCTGGGGTCATAGCAGGTTTGGAAAAGAAAAAGACAGTGTGGGAAAAAGTTCGAAATAATTTGAGTTCCTTTATTTTGAACAGTAAAATGGAAGTGATGAAGGTTATAGAATTAAGTTATGACCATTTGCCACATCACCTCAAGCCATGCTTTTTTTACCTTGCAAGTTATCCGAAGGACACTGCAGTGGATATCTCTTTGTTGAAACATCATTGGCCTACTGAAGGATTTGTGGAACAGACAGAGATGAAGAGTGTGGAAGAATTGATGAAGGTTTATTTGGATAAGTTAATTTCCAGTAGCTTGGTAATTCTTTTCAATGAAATAGGTGATCACCCGACTTGTCAACTTCATGACCTTGTGCATGACTTTTGTTTGATAAAAGCAAGGAAGGAAAAGTTCTTTGATCTGATACGTTCAAGTGCTCCACCTTCTTCTTCAGATTTGATGCCACGTATAGTGATCACTGATTGTAAGAACAAGTTCTTTGGGCTTAACAAGTCTGTCCTGTTCGGTTCAAATAAGAAAAGGCATTCTGGTAAACACCTTTATTCTTTGAGGATAATTGGAGACGAGCTGGACAGCCGTCTTTTTGATACATGTCACCTAAGGCACTTGAGGCATCTTACAGTGTTGCACCTGGATCCCACTTTTATCGTGGTGAATGATTTTTTGCTGAATGAAATATGCATGTTGAATCATTTGAGGTTCTTACTAATTGGGATACAAGTTAAATCTCTGCCTTTGTCTTTCTCAAACCTCTGGAATCTAGAATTCCTGACACTGTATAATGAAGGATCAACCATAGTACTATTACCGAGAATTTGGGATCTTGTGAAGTTGCGAGTGCTGTCTGTGACTGCTTGTTCTTTCTTTGATATGGATGCAGATGGATCAATACTGATAGCAGAGGACACAAAGTTAGAGAACTTGAGACATTTAGAGACACTCGTGCTTTCCTATTCCAAAGATACAGATCATATATTCGAAAGGTTTCCCAATCTTCAAGATCTTACATTTGATATCAAGGAATCATGTGATTATTCAACAGAGCAATTTTGGTTCCCGCAATTGGATTGCCTAACTGAACTAGAAGAGATCACAGTAACTTTTAAAAGTTCAAACATAAATGACAGTGAGCTCTCCTCTGTAATGACAAATCGGCTGTGGGATTTTCACTTCCCTTCGAATTTGAAAAGATTGTGTCTGGTTGACTTTACTCTGACATCCGATTCACTATCAACAATAGTGAGACTTCCCAAACTTGAAGAGTTGTCGCTTCATCGTACAATCATTCAGGGGGAAGAATGGAACATAGGAGAGGAAGACATCTTTGAGAATCTCAAATGTCTGACGTTGAACAAAGTGACTTTGTCCAAGTGGGAGGTTGGAGAGGAATCCTTTCCCGTGCTTGAGAGATTAGATTTGCAGGAATGTCGTGAGCTTGAGGATATTCCGCCTAGTTTCGGGGATATTGATTCATTAAAAATTATTAAACTTGTAAAGAGCCCTCAACTTGAATATTCCGCTATGAAGATCAAGGAATATGCGGAAGAAATGAGGGCAAGGGACGAGCTTCAAATCCTTGGCTCAAAGAATACCCCGTTATTTAAGTAGCTTTTAAGCATTATGTATGAAATGCCAAAGTAGAAAGAAGAAACTTAGCAAAATATACAATAAGTTGTGCTTTTCTGTGTTTCTTTTAGAATAAGTGAAAAAAATGTGTTACAGTTGTTATGAAAGATTGTGGGACTTTTTTGTGTTTCTTTTAGAAAACTTACTAGTTTTTCAAGTGATTTTTCATGAATACACGTGTCATTTGTTGATTTGTCTGATTGACTCACACATGAGGTATGTTGTATTTGGGTGGCCACTGGCCACGAGACACACCAATGTCAAGTATAGGTTTCTACTTGATCATACACAATTTTAAGGTAAGCGTTACGTTGATGTCAACTTTAAGAAACTATTTAAAGGTGGAGTTTTAATATTAATCTTGTACACCAAAGTACTATTTCTATCACTGCTTTCTTTAGTTTTACTTTATAGACTTTTTTGGCAAACATCGATTCATCCTTTTGCTTTTCTTACAATAGTACAGCATCTCTTATTCTATACTATGTTGTTTTCTATTGTCACTGTCTTGAATTTTTCTTTGCATTCACACACATAATAATTTTCAACATTAGAATAATATGTTGTTTTCTATTGTCACTCTCTTAAATTTTTCTTTGCATTCACACACATAATAATTTTCAACATTCTCACCATCTACAATTTTCTTGTAGACTACTTATAAGTTGTCTATAATGATGAATCCAAAATTTAAAGTTTACGAGTTTTTATAGTGAATCAGGTTATATCAATAATAATTGCATTCACAATTACATATTTATAATTATTTAGTCAGTATCTTAATGCATATATATAGTACTAGTTTCTGAAAACGTTGATCTCTATTTTTTTACTTTTAAGTTTATATCACAAAATAGTTAATCAAAAAGATACTTTAACTGATAGTTATATCACTTTAGAAAAAATTAAGAGAAAATTTACACAAATATATTCATTGCATTATAAGGAATTACAAGAAGCAACAAGTTTTCTCTGTTACAAATTAAATTAAAGCAATTCGCTGAAGAAATTGCAACACTGCATGGTCTCCTTATATAACTGTGTCAACAAAACAGGACTCTTGATCTCCTCTCATAGTCCATAATATACATGTATCTCCGGGTATTTTTTTCATACACGTGTTAAGCATATATTTATTTCTCATTTTATGATTGTTGCTATTAAATGTCGATCGTTTCCATTAAAAAAAAACTGGGTTCTTCATAGTTACAAAGAGAATAAGTATACATTAAAAACATTAATTTCTCAATTAGTGCTAATAAGTTGAATCACATAATTCTAATGTCAGTGAAAAGGCACTACGTTACTCTACTTTCTTTTAAGCTAATTTCTTATATAATTTAATTAATGGTCTTTCAATTATCTTACTAATAAATAATTTACAATCCAGAAAATGACTAAAATATTACTCCCACTATTCCAATTTATGTGACACATTCCGATTTCGAGATCCAAAAAATTCTATCTTTGACCATAAATTTTTCATATATCTTTTAAATATTTTGAATTATCAATTATTGTGACTTGTAGTACTTTTTACGTAGTTTACAAATATATAAATTTCATCTTAAAAATTTGAAGATTTCATGAGCACATTCTCGATCAATACAAAAAGGATAAGTGATTAAAAACACTAATTCCCAATTAGTGCACGTTACTTTATGTTCTTTTTTGGCTAATCATTATATAATTTAATTAATGACCTTTTAATTGCCTTATTAATAAATAACTTACAATCTAGAAAATAACTAAAATATTATTATTTAATATTTAATTAATTAGATTTATATATATATATGATTTTGACAAAAGCTAATGACTTCACATGAATTCATAGATTACGCTGTGAATTTGCCTTTGACTGTCCATACCTCATCTGTGTCTAGCTTGGTCTGAAGCCCCATCTTATGTGGTCAACTCAATCAGCGTACTGATTTAAAATGAATTTTATACCACTCTGTCACAAACCCGACAAACTTTTATCACAAAAGCTAGGTCGTGAAGTGAAAAGTTTATAGAGAGCTTATAAGCACTCAAGACTTCCCCTCCTCGAACATTCGACCAACTTAGGCCAAAATCCTAGTGTACGAAAACAAGTGTTTGTTTATCAAACTGACTCACAATAGAACACTAAAATACCTTCTAAAAGTTCAACAAATGGGATTTCAGTACTCAAATGAATGAAAGGTTCCATTTATACAACACTACATGACCAGAAGTACATGACAACACTATTTTCGTCAATTATCCAAACAAAACAACGAGTGTCGAACCTCCTTCCTGGCACTGTCTTGTATGTATAAAGTTTCTCAACGGGGCAACTTTCTGGTCTCGTATCCGGATGACCCCTCTCGTTTATAACTTCAGCATTAAGCCCTGACAACTTCTGGGCTAGTAACTTACATGTTTCAAAATTTACTGAACAATTAGACATCTGAAGGGATCACATTGTCTCCAGCTTTGCAGCATTAGCCAACACAGCCTCATCACCAAAGGGGCAGTCTCCAATCTCCCAACTTACGGAGGCTCTCACAACCAGAGAGAACATAGTGGAGGCCTACATTGCTATCCCCCACAAAAGCTAAGGAAATCATCTCTAACTTCTTAGCATGGAACCCGATGTACTCAAACACACGATCTATAAGGAGGCCAGAAAGAGAAAGTCGTCGTAATTCCTTGCAGTGTTGCACAATGGCCCCAAAACCAGCATCAAGTGGTTCAAGGGTTAAGTAATCAGGAGTTTGAGGCTCGATAATACACAAACAAAATTGGATCATGTTAGGACGGTTCCTTGCAATAATAACTAAGGCGTCATTTGTCATTTGGCAGCAAAAGTATAAAACTGACTTAAGCTTATGGCAGCCCACTGAGACAGCTACAAGGCCTTGCTCTGTCAAGGATACATTCGGTCCTCGAGAAAATGGATCAGAAGGAAACACCCTAAGCTCTTGAAGTTCCTTGCGCGATCTCCTCAAAATCGCTATCTTCAATGTAATCTAGCACCTGCAATTACATCCACTCCAAGTGCCTTAAAGCATAAGCTGGATAACCAATTAGTCAAAAATACTCGAAGAGTTTCAAAAGAGTCTGACAGAGTATTAAGATGCAAGAGTTCCTGTATTTTTTTATCAAACCTTACACCCATTCCAGATAGTTGGTCAAGGATAAAGAGAAAGACAAGTACTGGATGCAGATGAACTGATATGCATTGATTACTGCATTGGCCCTTATATAGCCCATGTATTACATACGAGGCTGAGAATAAAATAACAACTTAGAGAAACCTACGTAATTACACTTCTAAAGATAGAAAGAGTTGATAAGTATAATTACTATAAAAGCAAAATAAAAAGAGTCCTCAAGTAACAAGAGGCCTACAGGTAACAAGGGTCTTAGATGCTAGCCGTTATTACGCCCCCGAAAGTTGGTGTCGAGGTTTACTATGCCCAACTTGGAGAAATGGTTACCGAAAAGTGCACGCGGAAAAGGCTTTGTAAGAAGATCTGCAACTTGATCATAAGCATGTAAATGGGCAAATTCAAGTTGTTTACACTCAACCTGCTCACGGACAAAATGGAAGTTGATGGCCACATGCTTCATGCAGCTATGGAAAATAGGATTCGCACAAATATAAGCGGTGTTGATATTGCAACAGAGAAGTCTTGGAACAACAGTAGAGGAAACTGAAGCTCTTGAAGAAGATGGGTGAGCCAGTTAGTTTCGGAAACAGTAGCAGCAATTGCCTGATATTCTGCCTCTGTAGAAGAACGAGAACATGAACATTGCTTCTTTGAAGACCATGAAATAGGAGAACTACCAAGATAGATAACATAACTAGTGGTCTATGTGCGAACATGAGGATCCCCTTTCCAGTCAGAGTACGCAAGCAACCTATGATCAGTTTCATTTGGAAATGAGCACACCAAAGGAGGTAGTTGAACGGAAAGAGCGGACAAGTCGTTTAAGAGCAACCCAATGAGACATAAATGGATGATGCATAGCTTGTGACAACTTGCTGACAACAAAATCTATGTCCGGACAAGTGAAAGAAAGGTAATGAAGTTTACCAATAATGCGCCGATATAAGGAACCATGAACTAGATGATCATCAAGCGATGGATAAAAAACAATAGTAGATGTCATAGGTGTGGAAACACCTTTGCAGTTATCCATAGCTACCTCATGTAGGAGATCCATAGTTTACTTCTCTTGAGAAAGCAGAAGACCAGTAGAAGAACGAATCACCTCAATACCAAGAAAGTAATGAAGAGGTCCTAAGTCCTTCAGTGAAAAACGTTGAGAAAGAGCCTCAATGATATAATGAACACCTCGCTGGTGATTGACAGTCACTAAGATATCATCCTGATAAACTAAAATATAAACAGTGAACTCAATTTTATGCATAATGAAGAGTGATGCGACTTAACAAAACCCAAAGTAAGGAGATAATTTTTGAGTTTAGTGTACCAAGCATCCATCATTGCACTTAGAAGCTTTACACTTTTATTAATATATGATGATATGATGATAATGACATGACACTTTTAGTAAAGGCGTAATACATAAATGTGCCCTCTAACTTGGCTTCATTCTACATTTATGTCCTTTAACTTTGGGTATGCACAAGTAGGTACTTGAACTTGTATAAAGTTAAACGAGTAGACACGAGTCATACGTGATATAATACATGTAGAACACCATGTAGGAAACAAATTTTCATGTAGGATGCCACGTAGGACACATATGTGTATTTGTTCAACTTTATACTAGTTTAAGTGTTTACTTGTGCACATCCAAAGTTGGAGGGCGTAAATGTGAAATGAGGCCAAGTTAAAGGGCATATTTACGTATTATGTCTTCAGTAATATATGATGATGATGATGATGATGGTGGTGGTGGGTGTTAACCTCCTTATTTAGCCCTTTTGAAAAAGAATGCATCCTTTAAAGTTCAACATTCCCATTTTTTACACCACTTTGTAAGAATGGCACAACAAGTTTAAAACCAAAAGATTCAAGAAAATTTCTTCTCTAAATTTCAAACATTTATCGTAGCGAGTCTCCAAACTATCGAGAGCATGCAAATCTATACAAAGGTGACACCCAAGCTAGAACTTACCCACAGCCGCTGCAATTTGTAAGAGTGCTTGCTCATCTTGCCAAGATTAGGAATTCGAGTGGTAGAATGACTTAAATTCAAAGGCATGAGTCTATGGTGGACATAAATAAGAGAAAAATAGGTTGGCACAACAAAGAGAATTGTAACCATCTACATGCACTCTGCAAAGAAAGTTACACTAGTCAAAATAATTGGAACAAAGAGAAGTTACTCCTTTTTATGTGGCACTCCTTTTCTTTTTAATATGTTTAAAAAAGAACGACGTTGTAGACACACAAATTTTATTGGATTTAATTGATACAAAATTTGGATTAAATCCATATTTATTTGGGTTGAATGATTAATTTGGGCTTTACAAATAAATAAGTCCATTTTTATTAAATTCAAATTCAAGGTCCATTTCACCTTGAAGCCCAAATTCATGCCATGTGTCACATTGACTAGGTATCCTAGACCAACAAGGTGACGTCATGTGTCCAAATGAGGTGGTAGTCCCAATCAAATGCAAGAACCGATCACAATCCGCCAAGTGTCAAAGTAATATCCTTTGACCAATCATAAGCAACTTTGTACACCCCTACAACTATAAATAGGGGATGAACATGAAATTCAAGGGGGGATCCTACAAAAACACTTCAACAAGCATTGGAGCAAACGTTGGAGAAAGCTACATCATCAGCTGCATAGCTCTTCGAAGGAGTGGTCAACAGAGTTATTTTTGGAGATCAACTTGAAACGATGAATTGCTTCTCGACATTCATGGAGATCAAATACATCTCAAGGAGGTCTATATCATCCTACATTTGAGAAATATGCTACTGACATCCCTCAAATAATGGAGAAGTTCATGAGAGAAAAATCAAGAGAACAACAGAACTGTACTCACATGATTCATCAATAAAAATCACATTTTTCTTTTATTTATTTTACTTGTAGATAATTTTCGGCGCTACGGAAAAAAATTGCGAACAAATTTGGCACGCCTAATGGGACCAATTATGCTTTTCATCTCTTCCTCCTACAAATAAAAAAAACAACAAGTTCAACTTTGCAATGGACTTCAAGGAGATTAATGATGTTTCATGCAAGGACTCTATTGTTGCCACATTTATTGATTTTAGTGATGCTGGTCCAATCACTCGACGCGAGATCAAGACTAGCTAGTGGCTTGGATGGATCTGAATACTTCACCTCTTTGGAGATGGCAAGAAAGAGAAAGTCTTAAATGGCACTCATCCCCGGGGCAACATTGCATCCATGTTGTCTGATGAACTTTCTCAACCAAGCATCAACTATGGTGAATCTAAGAATTCAACGGATTCTTCAATTTCAACAGAGGTCAACGCATTGATGGCTGATGCAACTGACATGGACGAGAAGTTTGCAATGATGGAGCAAACCATTGAAACGTTGAAGAAGTCTATTGATGATAAAAATCTCCAAATCACCTAACTTATGAGCAAGTTAGATCTCTCCAACTATGGAGGGTCACGTCACAATCTAACCATGCAAGAAAAAGTTTATGTTTCCACCAAGCCAGTTGAGTCTCAATGCGCAAAGCAATCTGCTTCAATGGCCACTCTAACAACTCAACAACTACAAGATATGATCACAAACACCATTAAAGCTCAATATGGTGGCCCACCACAAAGTTCCTTAGGATATTCAAAGTCTTACTCTAAGAGAATCGAGGATCTAATGATACTGATTGGATATCAACCACCAAAATTACAACAATTTGATGGAAGGGGAAATCCAAGGCAACATATTGCCCATTTCGTCGAGACTTGTAGCAGTGCTAGTACACATGGTGATCTTTTTGTCAAGAAGCTTGTTCGTTCTTTAAAAGAAAGCGCCTTTGATTGGTATACAGACTTAGAGCCTGAATCAATTGATTGTTAGGAGAAACTGGAAAATCAATCTCTCAATCGTTTCTACAGTACCCATCGTACAGTGAGCATGATGGAATTGACAAACACAAAACAAAGTAAGGATGAACCCGTAGTGGAATACATCAATCGTTGCCAAATGTTGAGCTTAGACCGCAAGGATCAACTTTTTGAAATCTCTGAGTTGAAATTTGTATACAAGAAACGCGTTGGGGCCTTGTATATATCCTTCAAGGAATTAAGCCTCAAACTATTGAAGAATTAGCTGCATGCGCTCATGAAATGGAGTTGAGCGTTGCAAGCCATGGAAAAACATCGCCTATTTTTAATCCAAGAAAATAAGATACACAATTCAAAGAGTCGTTCGAATACACAACTAAGGAATACATGGCGATCACCACGACATCTACGAAAGCCTCCACATGCAAGATTTTTTTTTAAAGAGAATGCACCACATCAATAAATGTGAGAAGTGAAAAATCAATCTACCTTGAAGGAGTTACAAGCGAATGAGTATTCCTTTTCTAGACTCTGACGTTCCTATGATTCTTGTTGATCTGCTAACCGAGAAAGTCATTGCACTCCCATAGTCAAAGCGACCTAAAGAATTCAATAAAGTTGATGATCCTATGTATTGTAAATTTCACTGCATCAACGGTCATCACACCCAAAGAAAATGCTTCATTTTGAAGGAAAAAATCATGACATTGATAAGAGAGGGAAAGATCATCATTGACGATGGTGAGACAGCTGAGATAATCCATGCCAATCATAAAAGGATTTGATTTCAGAAGCTCTTCCCCCTATGAAATCTCCAAAAATTGAAGAAGGTGTCATCATACTACAGTTTGGGAGCTTTGAACCAATTGAAGTTTCTGCCTTGAAGAAAACAACAAACACATCTAAACTATATGACTTCTCCATTGGCAATACTTGGATTTCGATTGCTCACAAAAGGCAAAAGCATCATGGGACTTCTAAACTCCGAATTTCGAAAGTTGACACAAAATCAAGTGCAAATCAGCTTCAACAATGCGAAAGCATAAAATCCAAAACCAAATCGAAGTACATGAATGCTTCATCACAAAAGGTTAGAAGGACAATTACATTGATAGAATTGTTCCCTGAAATGCTCGTTAACGTACGAGCCTAAACTACAAGTTGAAATTCTCCTCGGCATATGAGCTTAAGTTGCAAGTTAAAACATTCCTCTACGCACGAATCTAACCTGCAAGTTACAACACTCATCGACGTACGAGCCTGAAATACAAGTTGAAACACTCCTTGACATACGAGCCTAAACTACAAGTTGAAATGTTCCTCGATATACGAGCTTAAACTGCAAAATTGAAACTCTCTTCGATTCATGAGCCTAAAATCTAAGTTATAATGCTCCTCGACGTACGAGCCTAAACTACAAGTTGAAATGCTTCTCGACACATGAGCCTAAACTACAAGTTGAAATACTCCTTAACAAATGATCTTAAATTGTATGTTACCCCTGGCTCGCAAGAGTATAAACTGTGTATGGCCCAAAAAAAACTCATCATCTTGAACTACGACATGACTTGATCCTCTTCACCGAGGTACGTAGGCGCTTGGAGTGATCACTCTAAGCTCAGTCACATGAGTAAAAAAAGAGATTTGTGGCATTGTGTGATCATCACAGTATCTTTTTAAAATTACGTTGCTAGCACGTGAGTTCAAATGTGCCACAGATGAGCAAAGGAGAAGAGTTAAGCAACACATTGTCTTAGCAGACTTCAAAAGTATTTGTGAAAATACATAAAGATTTTGACCATGATTTTTATGTGTATTGTAGTTCTTGGAGTCATATTTGTAATTAAAAAAGTGACTTGTGATATAGAGGCTCCTACTTTGAGTTATGATATTTTTGCCACAGACGCGCAAAACTGAAGAACTGAGCAAGGCGGAATTGTGGGCTGATTTCGAAATAATATATGTACAAATCCATAAAGTCTCTGGTAGTGATTTTTACACATGTTGTAGATATCTAAGTCCTCTTTCCAACGGATCAAGAAACTCATGATTACGACACTCCTACTTCGAGTTATGAATTTTCTACTAGAGACGCGTGAAGCTGAAGACCCGAGTAAGACAAAATTGTGGGATGACTTTGAAACAATGTCTATAAAAATCCATAAAGCTTTTGGCTATGATTTTTACACATATAGTAGATATTTGAACCTTCTTTCTAATGGAAAAAAGAAAATCTTGATTTCAGTATTCCTACTTCAAGTTATGAATTTTCTACCACAAACGTGTGAAGCTGAAAAATTGAGAAAGACAAAATTATGAGCTGACTTCGAAGCAACATCTGTACCAATCCATGAAGGCTTTGACCGTGGTTTTTACACATATTGTAGATAATTGAGTCCTATTTCTAATGGAAAAAGAAACTCATGATTTCGGTATCCTACTTCGAATTATGAATTTTCTACTAAAGACGTGCGAAGCTGAAGATCTGATTCTTTGAGTCGTCTTTCCAACAAAATAAGAAACTCGTGATTTCAACACTCCTACTTCGAGTTATGAATTTTCTACTACAAACGCGCGAAATTGAAGAGTCAAGCAAGATAAAATTGTGAGTTGACTTCGAAGTGGATTCTCCAAGTGGTCTCTCGCCAAGTCTCCAATGAAAGCTAAAGCAACCGATTATCTCAGTCAACTCTGCAATGAAGGTTTAAGGTGAAGCACCAAATGATTGTTTGCCAGATCCTCGACTGGAAAGGTAGATGTCGCACTAAATTGTTATCTATTGGGATATATACTATTAACCATATGTTTAAATATAGTAATTATTATAGAATAATAATTTATTCAGTTTTAATATTTCATATATTCGTTTATGGTGTTTGTTTACTTATATAGTAAATGATTTAGTGTATAGAGTTTTAGCTTATACACAGAGGATTAAATCATCGGTTCTTATAACTACAGTATTTTTTTGTTCATAATCTAGGATGTAAAATGGACATGTCATCAGTACGATTGTAGCGTAAGATTATATATAATTTATCTTGATTGTGGGAACGATATAGTTCCAACTTCTTGTGCTAGTGCATTTTGTTGTATTGAACGGGACCGAATAGAGATAGTTGTTTTAGACTGACTGACTAAATTGTTAAATGTACTTATATTCTTAATCCTGATATAACTATTATAATCTGTATATATTAATTATCGTTTTGATTTATTAAAATGTGAGATTCTGAGATGGATCAATATGTCTGGTAAATTGGATGATAATAATATATATTGGTGAAATAATAATTTAGTTGATGGAAACAATATTGTCTCGATATAGATATTGATGATGTGCCTTTTTGAGAAGCTTATAAGTTTTCATCGTGTCAAACATTGCAAGTGGATTTATGAATCTAACACATGAAATAAGTTAAGCAGTACTCTAAAGAAAATTACTCATTGAATCAAATTCATCAGTAATTTAATTTATTGATTAGTATATGTAATCATAACATGAGGAATTACATAAGTGTTTAATGGGGAATTTCAAACTATAAATAGAGGAGTGCAATTACGAATTTCTAGTGGAATGATTTGTAATTTATTATGGTAAGAATAATTCAAATTTATTATTTGGAATTATTTCCATAATATGAAGCCTCTGTAATTAATTTTGTTGTCCCTACAGTGTCCATATTTAACTAGAACTCAAAATTTTATTTCTAAGGGGAAAAGGGGAAACAAGCGTGAGTTTTCTTTTAAAAAGAAAACATACGTGTATTTTTTCTGATTGAAAAAAATAGATTGTGTTTTGTTCTCCTCTTTGGACGGGGAAGAAATCTCTATAATTAGGAATTCTTCTAACCCTAGAAAGGGAATAAGTTTTCTATACGATACTTGTCCATCCAACTATTGAGAGAGTTCAAATGTGAATTTGGGATCATTGTAGAAGACTACAAAGTTGTTGTCTATCTTGTGGATATCCCCTTGAAGGTCTGTCCAACTTGTGGATTCGCTTGAAGGTATCGCCTCACGCTTTAAGAGGTAACTCTTGAATTAAATTTCAATAAGTTTATGTGTTCTAGAATGATTAATGTGTTCTAGCAAAAATATTATTGGTTATCTATTATTCATGTAAGCAGTTTAATTCTGGTATGCTTCCGTTGTGCATATAGTTTTCCAACATTACATGTCAAAGCTTCGATCAGAAATGTAGGTACGCCACATGTTCCTTACCAATCACGGGCCTCATTACATCTTCTTGATAAGATATCGAAACCATTGACGCTCCTTTGTTAACCTACAAGAAAGAGAAATAATAAAATCTAAAGAGACACAAATCTGTGAGGAAAATGGTCAGCTTTAGAGACCAACTTCAAAAATCAATTTCCATCTATTCAGAAGGAGTTTGACATTGATTTTTAGATATGTCATAATACTATGAGCCTAGTTTCTTCAAAACCAAGCCGCTCATCATTTGAATGCTCTTATACCAAGAAAATGATGTTTTGGTGAGGTTGGCATAGTTGTGAAAAGAACTTTCAGATTTGGGGTTCAACTTCAAAATTCGATTCCCGTCAATCCAAATTGTGTTTGACATTTAGTTTTGAATATGTCGTAGTACTAGAAGTCTAGTTTCCAGAATCAAGCCTCTTATCATTTGGACACCTCTACATCAAGAAAATGACATTTTGGCAAGGTTACACTTAACTGTTTGAAGAACTGCCAGATTTAAAGAACAACTTCAAAAATCGATTCATGTTAATCCAAAAGGTTATTAACATTGATTTTTGGATATGTCACAATACTAAAAGTCTAGTTTCTTCCAAGCTAAGCCGTTTGTTATTTGAAAATTCCTACACTAAGAAAAGGATATTTTGGTGGGACTGCACAGAACTGAGAGAAGAACACACCAAATTTGGAGTTCTTCAAAAATATTTTTATGGCCAATTCAAAAGGATTTGTTTCAATGATTCTTTGATGAATCCTTTGTACATGAGATATTCTTATATAGAGGTTCTATGAATAATTCTCATTCTTTGTACAAGGAAATTTGTGGTAAAATAGGAAGAAGCAAATCAAATCATTTCTTACCAATCTAAATGGAAGTTACTAGCACTCATGAGGAAAGCAATAAGTCTTAAAATTTTAAGATTTTTTCTTACAAAATCAAGCAAAGGAAAGAAAAGTTGGTGTGATTATTAAATTATCAATTGTTTCCAATTTGATGGTTTGCAAAAAAAAGAAGCAAATCAAGCTATGTTCTTATTTTATTTAAAATTCAACTTTGGGGAATTGTGTGGCACTCGAAGTGTTGGGGTCCAAAATTATATTCAACTCTATGGTGGAAGTTTATTTGAACTTAAAATTCATACAACTTTGTCACATTTATTTGTTTATCCCTCTCTCGAGATTCCTCCATATCGTCCCTCGGGTGGATTGAAATAACAAAAGTACTTAGGAGCACATCAAAATAAAATTGCACATGACCGTACCATGCAATTTGTTTCCTCGCAAGAAACCGAGTGATATCGTTGGATTCATAATACTTCAAGTTTCGCAATCAAATGTCGGCAAACCTACACTTCATCAAGGCTTGAAGTAGGGGGGATCTGTAGACACACAAATTTTATTGGATTTAATTCATATGAAATTTGGATTAAATCTATGTTTATTTGGATTGAATGATTAATTTGGGCTTTACAAATAAATAAGTCCATTTTTATTAAATTCAAGTCCAAGGTCCATTTCACCTTGAAGCCCAAACTCATGCCACATGTCATATTGACTAGGCATCCTAGACAAAGGTGACGTCACGTGTCCAAATGAGGTGGTAGTCCCAGTCAAATGCAAGAACCAATCACAATCCACCAAGTGTCAAAATGACATACTTTGGTCAATCATAAGCAACTTGTCCACCACAACGACTATAAATAGGGGATGAACATGGCATTCAAGGGGGGATCCTACAAAAACACTTCAACAAGGATTGGAGCAAGTGTTGGAGAAAGCTACAACACGAGCTACATAACTCTTCGAAGGAGTGGTCAACGGAGTTCTTTTCGGAGGTCGACTTGAAACGAAGAATTGCTTCCCGACATTCCCGAAGATCAAATACATCTCAAAGAGGTCTATGCCATCCTACATTTGAGAAATACGCTACTAACAGTCCTCAAATCATGGAAAAGTGCCGGAGAGAAGAATCAAGAGAACAACAGAATTGTACTCACATGATTCATTAATAAAAATCACATTTTTCTTTTATTTATTTTGCTTGCAGTTAATTTTCGACGCTAGTAAAATTTGTTGCGAAGAGACGCCTTTCCATATTTTCAAATAACTTAATTTTGAATTTCTCATTTTACTCTTAATGGCATGCTTTTAAAGCCACAAACATGCCATGGCATGTTCAAGACAAGAGGTTCCAAAAGTATTCATTTATTTCTCAAACTTGATGTCCAGCCAAATTCTGCCACATAAAATGAAGTAAAGTAGGCAATAAATTCATATGTACTCACATGATAAGAGAGCTCAAGACTTTTCACACGTAGGGCTTAAGAGCTACTTAAGTAACAGGATATTATTTCGGCCAACGACCAGAAGCTCGTTCCCTCTCATTATATCTTCAACATATTCCTTAATCTTCATAGAAGAATTTTTAAGCTGAAGGCTCTCTACAAGTTTGATATTTTTTAACGAACAATTAAATATCCCCGAAACTAGGCGGAATCTCCTTAAGTTTGTCACATTCCAACCGATATAATTTCTCAAGAATGGGAAAAGATTCCTCTTCAACTTTCCACTTAGTAAGAGTCACTTCATCCAAACTTTGTAGATCAGTCCTATAATTTATGCTCAAACTTTAAGAAGTTTCGAAAATATTTTTTGGTCTTTAAAACTAATAATGAACCTTTTAGTTGAAACAAATTGTTGAAACGACACCAAGGCACCCAAAACTCATTCGGAACCTCCCGAACACAAACCAAGTATGCTTCTAGCTTGAAAATGATATTTCGGACTCAATGGAATCATCAAAACACCCAAACAAGGTCATCTTAACCCGTTGTTGACCAAAGTCAACTTTAACTTAAGAATCTCCAAATTTCCAAATAAGGACATGAAACTCATCCAAAAGCTTTAGAAACTGAACCAAACCTTCAACTAGGCCAAATATCACCACTTGGACCTAGCGGAATCATCAAAACTCGAAAATAACCTTTCTAACCTCAAACGTTGACCAAAGTCAAACTTTAGCCTTAACTTTTCCCGCATCTCGTCTAATGGATCGATCAAAATTAAACCCAAACCAACAATACGTCTAGACCAAAAACTATTTTACAGAGCTAACAAAACTGTCGAAATTTCATTCCGAGCTTGCTATCACCAAATGTTGACTTTAGTCAACTATCTTATGCTTTCAACTTTCAAAACACAAAAAACTCTTTCAAAACTCATCTAAATACCTCGAGGCCTGAGTCAATAGTCCTACTAACTCAAAATTAATGTTCCTTGATGGAACTTACAGAATTTCATTCCAAAACTTGTAGCTCTTGTTGTTACCAAAAATCACTTTTTACAACTTTAAATTTCCAAAACTCTAAATCTTCTAAAAATCACAACTTAAAAAATCAAATATCAAAACCAACTTCATAAACTGATCAAACAAGGCTCAAACTAACTATTGAGAGGGGGGAAATGATAATTTTCCAAAAGTGACCTTCATGATCCTTACACAAATATTTTCCTTTACTAAATCAATTGTATAGTGCCTTATATAACTAGGAACAATTTTTTTTATATTGTAAATAAATTATGTAATGTATGTCCATGGCCCACATGGCCCACATGTACTGTTGTAAGCTTTCCTCTCCAAGTTACTTAATGCCTATAAAAGGCCTACACTATATATGAAATGAAATACCAAAAAATATTGAAAGGAAAAGTTTATGTTGCTTTCTGTTCTTCCTCTTTCTTTGTTTTCACTTTTTATCATTTGATTTTAATATTCTACTTTTATTTATAACACGTTATAGCACGAGGTTCTAATCAACTAAGTTAATAGGTGATTGAGAATTAAGCAACATACTAAAAAGTTCCTGAAAGGCATCAGGAAGAAGAGGTTGAAATATGGTTTATTCATCTTCCTGGTGGGTTAATTTATTTCTATTTTAATTCAGAATTCACTGTTACTATTTTTTTTAATTTATTTCTATTTTGCCTAAACTTTTCGAGAGTTGCGGATGGAAGCAGATGAAAAGGAATTAATGCAAAAAAAAAGAAAAAGAGAGCTATTACAAACAATTGAAAAAAAAAAGTTTTAAAGAACAATAAACTATGGTTTAACATTTCGTTTATAATATAATGTTTTAATATTCATTTCTTTTTTCCCTTAGTTGTTGTAGTATTTTCTATGAATATTAAAGTGTTTCAGCACACTATAGAAATGACCATAGCCGTGTATTACCAAATTGATATGTTATCTGATTTGGTTTTAGTCATATTGATATGAGCGGTTTATAATTCAACAAATTTTTATTTAAATTCATTCAAATTTGATCCAATCCGTTCATTTGTCATTCATAGTGAGATTAAGAAAGAAGGAAAAGTTGTTTACTTGTTATGAATATCTGTGTACACTATTTGATTCTGGATAACAACATTATCTCATTGACAAGATGATTTTATTCTCCCATCTAGTAAATATACTTGCTTATAAATTCATTGATAAAGATGCTAATGAGTTACGAACGTTTTAGTTAGAATTGATGATATATATATTTTTATGTCACCATGTTGAAATAAATTCGTGTGCATCTACTTATGATATATTATTGAATATGTTAAATTTATCCAAGTATAAATATTGCTACTTTAGGGGCAGTTTCACTATAATTATCGCACTCATATGATTCAAAAAGAAAAAGGCTTGAGGGTGAATTCAAGTTTATTTTGGCTTATGTTGTCATTGATTGAGCATAAGATGATGGATTCAAGTACCATCACAACAATAGAATAAGAAAACGGGTTTGAGTCCTGATGCACTTTGACAATATAATGTTGAGTTCAAGTTCCATCGAATTATGACCTAACATACTTTCTTATGAATAAGATGTTGGGTTCAAGTCCTAAAGCAATATATTGATGATATAATGATGACCAAGCAAACTAATGTGCTCTTGATGAAAAAAATATGAAATACATGAATTTTGCTCCATTCTTTAAAATGAATGTGGTAGCAATAAATGATAAGTCTAAAAGATGACTATTGTGATTGTTTAATGAAAGTAGGTGTGACAACGAACAATATTAGTCATCATTGTGATAAAAATGGAGAAGACTATGTGTTGCGGTCTAATCGCAAACGCAAGTGCACGTGATCGTACAAGTAATGAAGTGGCTCTTTTTGCGAGCCGGGTATCGTACCCACAGGGACTTACACTTAGAAACTATCAATTTCTCTAGTTTTTCACTTAACCACAAATGTATTTCCAGATTTAAAAAGTTTTAATTTTCTTCTTATTTTTCTTATCTTTCTACCAATATTTTTCTTATTATATTTCAAATCATCCATAGCTCTGATACCATTTTTCGAAGCGGAACTGATAGTTGAGGAATTCATAGAAGTGGTAGTGTGGTAGGTGAGGTGTCTTAATCTTGATATCTATCTTTTTAATATTATTTTTTGGGGTTGCGGAATTCATGGTAAAATGTAATAATATTTATTGTAATATTCTTCCGATAGTTGTTTTAAGCTGAATATTTCTTTAATACTATTTATGATATATTCTAGATATAACATATCTTGGGTTCTTCGGTACATATGTAAATTATTTT
>JAJOOO010005295.1:0-14387 GCA_029582685.1 Solanum piurae
GTCTAAATTAAGAATCCTGGTCGCTTGACTTGGTAGATCTGAAAAATTATGAATCTCATACCTGCCAGTAGTGTCAAAAGCCATGTTGGCTAAATAATCTGCAAGCATATATCCATTCTCTGTAAGTGTTTAATTTGAATCCGACACAATTGAGATGCATCCATTATGTCTCCAATAATGACTGAAATGTTCCGGGGGATCTCCCAAACTTTAGTACGGATCATTATTAAGATTAAAGAATCTGTTTCCAAACAGACTTGGTTCATCCCAACAGTAATACAATGAGTGATTGCCTACTTTATAGCTATAGCTTCTGCCTCTAAGTTCGTACTTTCCTGAATCTCTTCACCTTGAGCATAGACTAAGTCTCCTGTACAATCTCTTAAACAGAAACCATAAGTGCTTCTTCCCGGATTTCCCCTTGATGCTGATCTGTGTTGCATTTCACAAGACGTCCTTTTGGAGGTTTCTAGCTGACTGCAATATAATGAACCCTTGGAGTGTGCTTTTCCAGAAAATATATGATATTAGGCCAAGTTGTAGGTATCTGTAGTCCAGAATAGGTGGTCCTCCCATGTCTCCATAAATCTGAATTTACTTTAGTAACCAGACTGTTGTAAGAAGAACTCTTTCCATGCTTCTGTTAGAATAGGAATATGTTTATACAATCCTATTAGAATAGGAATATATTTATACAATCCTATTAGAATAGGAATAGTAATAGAAATAGAAATAGGAATACTAAATAGTATCCTACTTGGTAAAAGATTGTATTCTAGGGTCTATAAATAGGGTCTCAATGTAATAATGTATACAACAACAATTCAATAATATTCTTTTTTAATATTTCTCACATGGTATCAGAGCCTCTATGATCTTGGTAGAAAATCAAAGAGCTTCCGCTGCAGGCGGGCGGCTATTATCCATATATGTCACCCGTCCGGTCAACAATTATGTTAGCAAAAGTTGGGTCATCGTGTATCTTTCCGGTGACTATTTTCTCATATCTAATTTGTGTAGCACCGTGCCATCATTCCGGTGACTACTTTCTTATATCTAATTTGTGTAGCACCGTGCCATCATTCCGGTGACTACTTTTTCATATTTAATTTGTGTAGCACCGTGCCATCATTCCGGTGACTACTTTTTCATATTTAATTTGTGTAGCACCATGCCATCCTTCTGGTGACTACCTTTTTTTTGCATATCTTATTTGTGTAGCACCGTGCATCTCTCCGGACTACTTTCATATTTAATTTGTGTAGTACCGTGGATTTTTCCGAACTATTTTCTCATATCTGAGTTGCATAGCATCATGTGTCTTTTCAGTGACTCCTCAGATTTGATTTGCATAGTTCCATTCGTCTTTCCGGTGACTCCTCAAATCTGATTTGCGTAGGGTTGTGCCATCATTCCAACCCTACCCGTATAATTTTTCTTTTTCAGCAGGGTCGTGCCATCATAGGAACCCTACCCATATTATTTCTCTTTTTCAATGGGGTCGTTCCATCAATTCGAACTATCCTATATAATTTCTATTTTAGTTGGGTCGTGACATCATTCCGACCCTACTTATATAATTTTATTTCTTAGATTGTGACCACTTTTAGCCATTCAATCTAATACTCCGGCATATGACCATGTTCCAGCCAGTTTTTCGGTGACTTGTTTGATATCGACTCATCTATTGATTCCAACATGATCCATATACTTTATACTAGATTTTGAGCACTTACAATGACCGTTGCATTGTGAAGAAGTCTATATGGAGCAACCACCTAATTTTGTTGCTCAGGGGGAGTTTAGTAGCCTTGTATGTTGATTATGTAAGTCACTCTATGGTTTGAAACAGTCTTTGCAAGTTTGGTTTGGGAAGTTCCAACGCTGTAATTTTATCACTCTATGTTTTATCGGCATTATGCATCAAATTCAGTATTTCATGAGAAGACCAAGCACATTGAGATTGATTGTCAATTTTGTGAATTCGAGAGATCAACTTGCAGATATCTCACCAAGTCCCTTATCAGTCCTCGTGTTAATTACATTTGTAACAAGCTAGGTACATGAATTGTATGCACTAGCTTGAGGGGGAGTGTTAGAATAGGAATGTGTTTATACAATCCTATTAGAATAGGAATATGTTTATACAATCCTATTAGAATAGGAATAGGTTTATACAATCCTATTAGAATAGGAATAGTAATAGAAATAGAAATAGGAATACTAAATAGTATCCTACTTGGTAAAGGATTGTATTCTAGGGTCTATAAATAGGGTCTCAATGTAATAATGTATACAACAACAATTCAATAATATTCTTTTTCAATATTTCTCACAGCTTCAACCTATTTCTCCTTTTCCAGAGGTTCAATATCACAATGGCTGGGACAACTCTCAATAGTGGCTTTAATTTTGAACAGCAATCTGATGTCCACCAATTATTGCAAACTTGTGAAAGTTGTAACCCCTCTATTTGAATCCCTGCAAAATTAGCAAACAACTTCCATAGCTTAGTAGCTATGGGGGAGGTTAGAAAGAGTCGAGACATAGTCTCAGTTGTAGGCTCAGTGCAACACCAACATTGTGAAGCTATATTGACTCCGATGTGTTGTAGGACATCATCCACTGGAACCCTAAATTTCCAAGCTCTCCATAGGAAAAAAGATATTTTAAAAGGAAGCTTTTTTTCCCACATGAATTCAAAAATGTCTTCTTTCTCCTTCTTTTGTCTAATGTACTCCCATGCACTCCTTACTGTGAATCTTCCACTGTGCTCAAGCATCCATATTGGTTTGTCCAAACTATTTGTAGTCTTTGGTGCTGGAATGGTTCTCAAAATGTGCTGGACAATGTCTTCAGTAATATTATCTCTCAATCTTTTTGTATTCCATCCCTCATTGTCTGCAAAATTATTAACTTCAATCTCCTCTTCCTTTGCTTCTGGTATAATATGATATGAAACACCCAAAGAAGTCCAGTTGTCAAACCAAAAACTTGCATCTCCCATTCTACTCTGCCATAAGATTTGGTGCTCTATAAGTTCCCTTACTGTAAATAATTTCTTCCAGACTGGAGAAGCACCCCTGCTATGAGCAATTACTGGATGGTACTTTTTACTGTATTTATTGATCATAAAAGCACCCCACGGAGAAGGCTTACTTCTCAAATTCCTCCATAGCTTACAGAATAAAGCTTTAGAAACATCAAAAATAGATCTAAAACCAATCCCCCCTTCAGACTTTGGTAGACAAAGAGTCCCATTTCACCCAATGCCTGCTTTTCTTCTCAGAAGTATTATTCCAAAAGAATTTCGCAAAAATACGATGAATCTTCCTTACAACTCCTAAGGGGGGATTAAGAGCTGAAAGTAAGTGAATGGGCATGCCTTGTAACATATGATTTATAAGCACAACTCTCCCTCCATACGATAAAAGTTTTCCTTTCCAACTCTGTACTCTATTCACAATCTTTTTAATCATGGGGTCATAAAAACAAATTTTATTTCTTCCATAAAAAATTGGGCATCCTAAGTAAGTAAAAGGAAAAGTATCTTGCTTGATTTGAGTGACCTTTTTTATCATGGCCACAATTCCTGGATTCACTTTTTCATGAACATAAAAGGCACTCTTACTCAAATTAATCATTTGTCCTGATGCTGACTCATACTTATTCAGTACTTTAATCATGAGCTTCATGGACTTCTTCTCTGCTGATACAAAAAGAATTGTGTCATCTGCATAAGCTAAATGATTAATAGTTGTACGTCATTTAGGGAGGCCAAAACCCTTAGACTCCTCATGTCTATTCAATGCATTAATTCCCCTGGAAAGGGCTTCAGCAGCAATCACGAAAAGGGTAGGAAACAAAGGGTCCCCTAGTTGATTTGAAAGAACAATGAGCTTGGCCATTCACAAGAACAGAATACCAATTGTTGGTTAGTAATCTGTAGATCATGTCGATCAAAATTTCTGAGAATCCAAACTTTCTTAAGACCTTTGTTTGGAACAACCATGATAGTCTATCATAAGCTTTTGTCATATCCAATTTGACTACCACATTAGCTGATTTGGTCCTAATCCTTGCGTCTCTGACGATCTCTTGAGTTAGTAGAATATTCTCCACAATACTCCTACCTTTGATGAAACCTGTTTGATTTGTTGAAATCAACTCAGGCAATAACAAAATCATTCTTCCATGCACAACTCTAGAAATCACTTTGTTAATGAAGGTGCTAAGGCTGATGGGTCTGACATCATTGAAGGTCTGGATGTTATCTTTCTTAGGTATCAGAACCAGATTCGTATGAGTAACAAATCTAGGTAATTCTTGTCCCCCCATAAAAGCATGCACAACAACTATGATATCCTCCTTAATAATTTCCCAAGCCGATTGACAAAACAGACTTGTAAAACCATCTGGTCCACTAGAACTTTCCCCACTTAGATCAAAAACTGCTGCTTGAACTTCTGCCTCATCAGGTGCTCTATTCATGTTCTCATCCTGTTCTGCATTAATCAACTTTGGAATGTTTTCTAATAGTTCAAAGTCCTCAGGAAAACTATCCTCGGTGAATTGATTTTGGAAAAACTTTACTGCTTCATTGGCCACCTCTGTCTGTTCTTCCGCCCATACTCCGTCTGAATTTTGGATCCTGTACAGCTGCAATCTCTTTCTTCTTCCATTCACATAAGCATGAAAGAACTTGGAATTTCTTTCCCCTTCTTCAAACCACTTCATGCCTGCTTTCTGTCTCCAAAATTCCTCCTCCAAATGCAAGTATCTAGCTAAGTCAGCTTGGGATTTATGAAGGCTTTCTCTGTTCTGCTGAGATGGATTTAATTCAAACTGCCTCTCTTAAATCTGAATAATCTCTTCCAAAGTAGTAATTTTTTGAAAGATATTTCCATAAGTTTCCTTACTCCATTTAGATAAAGCTCCTTTCAATTTTTTCAGCTTATGATGCAATATCTGGAAAGAATTCCCTTCAAAATCAGCCACCCAATTGTTCCTTACCACTTCCAAAAACTCATCATGTTTAACCCAGAAGTTCAAAAACTTGAATGGTTTTTGAATCACTTCAGTACTTTGAGAACATTGAACCTCCAAAGGGGAATGATCAGAACCTTTTTTTATGAGATGTTTCACTTGAATGTTGGGGTACTCATCCATTAATTCTTGATTACTTAGAACTCTGTCTAGCCTTTTGAAAATGCATGCTTCATCTGTCCTACCATTCCACCAGGTGAAGGTGCTACCATTATAACCCATATCATACAAATCACATTCGAGACAATTAGAAAAGTCTTCTGTTTCTTGATATAAAACTGGTAGACCCCCCAGCTTTTCTTCTCTAGATAAAATTGTATTAAAATTTCCTCCTACTAGCCAGGGAAGTGGATCATGCTCAGCAATATCTGCTAAAGAGGCCCAAAGATCCCTACTCATGTTCATATTGCAAGCAGCATAAACTAAAGTAATCGAAATCTCTTTCCTCCAATTCTAATGATTAACTCGACTAGTAAGATGTTGGGTTGAATCCACTAGAATATCAATCCGCAATTCTTCTCTAGCAAACAACCATATCTTTCCTGTACAATTTGCAAGAGAAGTATGATGCCCCAGAATCCTTCTGTAGTTTTCGATGTTTGATGAATCTTGAAAAGGTTTCATCAAGCCTATAAGCCAATACTTGTTTCTTCTATTAAGATTAGTCAATCTCTCGAAAGCATGTTGAGTATTGACTGATCTAATAATCCAAAACAACATTTTAGTCATCATATTTATTGAACTTTTTTGAGGCAGCAAGCCTCTGAGATAATGGTCTGATAGGAGCTGTTTGTTCCTTTACTCCTTTCCCTCCTTTCTGATTGGTACTACTTCCTTTAATAGAATTAACTTGTTTTGGTGATTTATATTATTGGTGATTGCCTCCATGGAAACTTCACCTCCTTTCTCAATTTTTAGTATTCTTCTCAATTTAGAATTTTCAATGTTCACCTGAAGAGTATTAATTCCCTCCATTGAGCTGGTTTGCTCCATCAAATCTACAGATTCTTGTACCATTCCAACTTCAACTTCCTCCTTTCTATCATCGTTACCTACCATTAGGTTTGAATTTTCCTTCCCATTTGATGTTGCACTTGCCTAACAATGTGAAATATGTGACTGATTCTTATTGCTCCTCTCAACTGACTGATTCTTTTTTTTTTTGTGAGCTAAGACTCACAGGAGGAGTTTTGGGATCTCTTCTCATGTCTTCTTGTTCTTTGTTTATAACATCTCTCTCCATTGTTTCTCTACAACATTTTCTTTGTCGACAATACTTGATTCTTTTTCCTTATTTATGATGCATGTATCCTCAGCAATGACATTGTTGTTCCCTCCAGAGGAAGAGTTATAATCTATTGGTCTTTGTTCCTTCAATAAATTCACCATTTTGTTTTTCTCAATTATATCTGCTATGTCTTTATCCAGTAATTTGCTACTCACTATTTGCGCATTATTATCTTGCTCCACCAATGATGCCTCTGTTGTAGTTGCATGCTCCTTGCTATCCTTCTGAATATTCTTGCCAAATGATGATATCTATCCACTCTTTGCAAGATATTGATGGTACAAACTCTGGATCTTTCTCCTTGGGTTCCTCTATTTGTTTATCCAAAACCTCAAAAGAATTTGTAGTTTGAGTGGCTATTTCCTTTTCTACTTTGATCCCTTCTTCCTTTGTTTGGGATGAACACTCGCATGTCCTTCGTTGCATTCCATACTTGTCTTGGTTGATTTCTCTGATGCCGTCCTTTCCCTTTAATGAACTCATCTTTCTTTGCTTCATCATTATAATTATTTTCTTGATTCTGATTTTGAGGCCCCACTACCTTACCACTCAATAATGTTTTTGATCCATCCTCTAATGATTTTGAATGTTGCTGTATCTCTTCCGTTCATTCCTCATCCTCTATTACTTGTTTTAACTCAGGGTGAAGAACATAACATTCTGTCTCTTTATGCCCTTGGAGTTTGCATGATTTGCAGTATTTTGGCATATAGTCGTATCTTATGTTTATTCACTTTGAAACTGCTTCTCCAGTGTTGGCTTGTTTTATTCCAACATTGATTCGTTTGGGGAATTCTCTAAGTAAATCTACTTCCACCTTCACCTTGGCACAACTAGGTCTAGATTTGTTCTTAGTAGCCATATCCACATGTAATGGCTTACCCACTGCCTTTGCCATCGTGAAGAGAGATTCTTTCACAAAAAAATTGGGGGATAGTGCAGGAAAAGACACCCATGCTAGGGCAGTGGTTGTTTCTGCCTCTGGATTGAACCATGGCTTCCATTTAATGGTCTCATCTGATAATATCCATCTTTTGCCCTTATAAAGTAAGCAGGTTTTGACATAAGGTGCACATAATCTTCCAAGGTAGTGAGGCGAATTAGCACATGCCTTTCCTTCAAGAAACCTATTTTACAATCTGCTTTAATCTCACATTGAATAGGCAAAATTCTACGAATTTCCTCCAACTCCGGCCAACCATAAGCAAACTTTCCTATCACTGCATATTGTAAATCTTCTTGAATGATCATATTATCCACTTCTTATTCTTCTTCCCATAACACTGTAGGTTCTCCGTGAACATCTATTAGGTCTTTAATGTGGATAGGGTTAGAAGGTTTTGCGACTTCAGAGGTTAAGGATTTTATATATGAATGTTGTAAGGGTTGTATAGGTATTGGAGGGGGTGGCCAGCCATTGTTGGCAGAGGCCATAACACCGGCCGGCGAAATTAGGAAGTATTAGGGTTCGGCTTCCAGAGAGAATTTTTGTTAAAATTAAAGCAGAACTGCTCTTTCTGTGCCTCATTATATTCATAACATAAATTTAAATTTTTTCTCGCGAAAAATTTGGAATCATGCATGAAGTTCACCATTTCTCACGAAAAAATTCTAGACTTTATATGAAAGATGGAGCAAGGAAAGTTCCAGCAGAGCTACAACACAATACAAGTAGATGTGTGAGTTCAACAAATAATGCAATTCAACTATTCAATAGCAAGCTATATTCTCTTGTTGATGATCTTAATACCAATTTTCCAGACGCGAACTTCACATTTATAAACATATACATCATTCCTCGGTATGTACTCAAACAACATCATTTTGTGACTTCTAACATAATTGGATCGTCTATTTTTGTTAGTCTTATTTCAGAGCCCATTAGTGTGTTGAATCGTCCATGCTGTAACGATGCCTGAAGGACAATGTGTTCCTGGAGAAACTCCATGCTTGCCTAGGAGAATTTATCTTTTCGACGATAATTTTCATCCAACAGATTGCTAATAGAATCCCGACTAACAGAGTTTATAATGCTATTCTACCGTTGGACGTTTATCCTATGAATATACATCACTTGGTCATGAAGAACAATGTTGTGAATGTCGAGTAAAGTTCATGTGTTTCACCATTTGATTCATTACGTTTAATAAGTTTTACTTGTGATCTTTCCATTTAGGGAGTTTTCGGATTTTGTTTCGTAGATTGATTTATTAATTGTACACCTACAATATATATAGCTATTAGTCTTGGAATAATATATTCAATGAGGAAATTATTGTCTCTACAATTTACATTTTCTAAGTCATGACTGACTACAAACAGCTCGATCCTGATGACAACAACTTTACCAATTACGTTAATACTTTTCTTCTTAAGCTAGAGTCAAAGGATTAAAAGGTACCACTGTTTGTTAAAAGGGTCATGCGTATTGTAAAAAAAGTTTGTTCCTCTCATCCTCTTCTTCTATTCTACTTGTGTGGTCTTTGGTCTTCATCCTCCCCGGTTATCTTTTGGATTTCCTTTTATGACTGATATTATTTGCTTGTAGTTGTAATTTGTATTCTCATTGATTATAATATATATATCATTGTGGTGTTGGTTATTTGAGTTGTTACATTTTTCTTCCTTGAAAGATTTTAGCCAATTAATTTTTCATTTTCCAACTCTAACGTACCAGCAATGAGCACTTGAAAATATGTACAAATATTTTATTATTATTTTTATAAAAAGGGCTATCTTTTAATGGGTTGCAAGGAGTTGGTGATGTCTAAATCAAGATTCCTTTCCCCTTTTATAAAATATTTAGTAAATATTCCTTGATTTTAAATAAAGAAAAATCCCAAACACATGGCTTTGACCAATGATTTTGTATTATATCGATATCAATACCATTCAAAAAGAATCAAATAAATTATATTTATCTGCGACGCCAACTCTTGTAGATGCTAACACAAATAAATTATTATAGACGACTTATTTTAATCCTTCAAAGTTATTCTCCTCCGTTTATTTTTACTTGTTCAGATTTAACTTAATATTAATATCCCTTAAAAAGTGTAATTAATAAATGATAAGTTTATTATAATATTTTGGAAAATGTACGGGAAATGAATATTATTTAATAATAAAGATAAAATATATATAAAATAATAAATTATTTCTTCGTATTTTAAATTGAACATCTATTTTTAATATAATGGACATTTAAAAATGGACCAAGAGAGTAAATACTATAGGGGAGAGCGTGATGGGTTGATTTTGTTTTGTTTTTTAATATTGCATGCTTCACAATGAATATTAGCTTATAGTAATAATATAAAAAGTCTGCCTAAAGTGACAAGAAATTAAGCTAAAGTTGCAATATCAAGTTATCAACTTCGTAGAAATGACTTTTCATGTGAGAACATAGCTAGAGTTGACTTTTATTGGTATAGGCTTATATATATACTTACCTGAGTTAGTTTGACTTGTATGAAGTTTAAGAAAAAAAGAAAAAAATTTATAACTTGTGATCTAAAATAAGTGATACATTTTATTAAGGAAAAATCATACATTTTAAAATTAAATTGTTACTTAATATAGAAATGTGTTACTACTAAAAATGAAAGTAAGTTATATAAACTGGGATAGAGGGAATATATATATATATATTGCATGAGCTTATTATGTACATACGTGTGATTGCTTTTCGCAAATTCTTTAATCATGTGGAAATTCATTGAAAGTGGTGCTAAGCACGTACAAATTGAAAATTTCCTCTTTTTGTTTGTAGAGTTTCTATATGATGGCATGAATGATTTGTTCTAAACATAGCTTTTTAGCAATTTAATTATATTATACTCCTTGTTTGCTTCTATATATAATTTCTCTTTCACTTTCCATATTGTCAAATCACTTACAAAATTCTTTTCTTCCATATAGTCCAATTGTACAATATAGTAACTCATTTTTTCTTCTCATTCTCCTGAAA
Source organism: Solanum piurae (assembly GCA_029582685.1). Classification (NCBI taxonomy): domain Eukaryota; kingdom Viridiplantae; phylum Streptophyta; class Magnoliopsida; order Solanales; family Solanaceae; genus Solanum; species Solanum piurae. Next base: position 10,305 of record JAJOOO010005295.1, read on the forward strand.
TGGCTTGTTATGGCAAGATATTTGCCACAATATTTGTAGTTTTGAACTTAAAAGCATTTGTTGAAGGTGCACCACAAGTACCATGTTACTTCATATTTGGAGATTCGTTACTTGATAATGGAAACAACAATGACCTTAACACAACGGCAAAGGCTAATTACCCACCTTATGGGGTGGACTTCAAGGATGGTCGTCCGACCGGCCGTTTCACCAATGGTCGTAACACGGCTGACTTCCTAGGTCTTAAGTCTCAACTACTTAATTAGCTACTTGTTTCTCAAAATTTTCATTTCTATTGATTTCCTATTTAATTATATGATCTTGAACATGCAATTCTCGTTTCGGAGTTAGCTTTTGATCAGTTGAGTTAAATCTAAGGTTTATTTTCTTAATATGGTGATCATCACGTATTATATTGTCCACACACCAGATGTTTAGTGAGCCAGGAGACCATGGATGTCTCACATATATTGTGAATGAGTAGAATGTTGTAATCTCCATTAGGCAAATCATACCTAATGATCGACCTAGCTTTCTGGATTTGATTTAGATCCAAAATTCATCTTATTAGCAACCATTATATACATATAATTGACTTGATTTTCTCCATGTTTGCAGCGGAATACTTGGGATTTGATCACTACATTCCCCCTTATGCAAGTGTAAAAGATAGTGAGATCTTGGAAGGTGTAAATTATGCATCTGGTTCAGCTGGAATTCGTAATGACAGTGGAAGTCATCTTGTAAGTGTGATTTTTTTATACATCCAATGCAAAAATATCTCGTAAATGAGAAAAATATAAGGAAGTTCTTTTTTCCAGGGTGATCGGATTTACTTGGGCAGACAATTGGAGAATCATCAAGCAACAATTTCTCGTATAGCTAATTTAGTGGGGAATACAACTTTAGCTAAAAAACACTTGAATAAGTGTCTATTTATAGTTGGAATAGGGAGCAATGACTACATCAACAATTACTTGATGCCTGAAATATATCCCTCAAGTCATTTATATACACCAATCCAATATGCAACTGCCTTGATTGATCAATATTCACAACATCTGAGAGTACGTTAGAACTCCAATCTATTTACCAATAATTTTAAATTACAGTATAGCTAATGTTGATATCATCATGTGGTTAGACTTTATATGAAGATGGAGCAAGGAAAGTTGCCCTATTTGGACTAGGCCAAATAGGCTGCATTCCAGCAGAGCTACAAAAACACGATACACGTAGATGTGTGAGTTCAACAAATAATGCAATTCAACAATTTAACAGCAAGCTAAAGTCTCTTGTAGATGATCTTAATACCAATTTTCCAGACGCGAAGTTCACATATATAAACATGTACAGCATTTCATCAATCATCGGTATGGTACTCAAACATTATTTTTTTCTCTAATGACATATTTTGTGCCTTTTTAACATAATTGGCTTGGCCATTTTTACTTCAGATCCCCTTAGTGTGTTTACTCGTCCATGCTGTAACGTTTTGGAAACGATGCCTGAAGGACAATGTGTTCCTGGAGAAACTCCATGCTTTCTTAGGGGGATTTATCTTTTCTATGATAATTTTCATCCAACAGAGATTGCCAATAGAATTGCAACTAACAGAGCTTATAATGCTCTTCTACAGTCTGATGCTTATCCTATGGATATTCATCACTTGATCAGGACGAACAATGTTGTGTATGATAAGTAATGTACTCAGCGGTTTCGCTATTTGATTGATTATAATTTATACGTGTAATAAGTTGTACTTATGATCTGCCCAATTTGGGATTTTTCTGATTTCGTAATTTCCTTAGATTGATTTATCGTACACTTAGCTACAAGATAACAAAAAATGGCTTAAAATACCCTTGAACTGTCGGATTTGGTATAAAAATACCCTTCGTCGACCTTTCGGCTCTAAAGTACCCTGACGTCAATATATTGGCCCTGAAATGCCTTTATTTTTGACGGCCACATTTTAAAATATTATTAAATGTATCATTTATTATGTGGCGTGATTTTATTGGTGTGTTTACAATTCACCTAAACTAATCAAATTTCGACCCAAATTTGGATCCACTAAATAAACCCATACCCGCCCCACCTAAAAAGACACCATTAAACTAAGAAAAAAAACCTTAATTCTCACAGAGGGTGTTCTTCAAGCTTCTTTAAAGGTAAAATCCTTCCATGTTGGTGAATTTACTTTTCCTTTAAATACATACCCAAATTAGTAAGTGAACCTAAATTTAAGTACAATAAATGATTTTTCAAACGATTTTGATACTGGTAACCTACAAACTTAAGTTCTCAAATTTTGAAATTGAGATGCGAAAGATGTGAAATTCTTCTACTTTAAAAATGGTGTTCCGTTGATTTCGTTCGATATTTTCTTCCATCTTATTCAACAAATCAACAGTCAAATCACAAACCAAATTTACTTCACAATTAATTATATTCAAAGATTCAAGAACCTTCAACTTTAAATAGATTTCGAACCTGATTTGGAATCCTTCGAACTCCAAAAAAAACAATAGATAAATTTGATTTTGGTAAGTATACTATTTTAAGCTTGAATATAATTGGTATTGTATTTGAAACTTAAACTCGTCCTAAGTCAGCTGAATATTGAGTCGAAAAGTGTGCACCGTATATTAAATCAAACTAATTTAGTTTGGTTTGATTTTTTTTAATTTCGGTTCGATTTAATTTGATGTTTTTAAATCGATTTTTTGGTGTGAATGAAAAATAAAATAAGGATAAAGTATAGGATACTTAGAAATTTAAAATTATGTTAAGGAATAATGCGTATCACCGTGGAATACTTATTATGCTAACTATTTCTCCAAGAACATTGTGCCTCCAACTATTTCTCGAGAAAAACAAGTACGAAGACGGTTCCTTTACATAATGTACATTGGTAGAAATATGTTTGAGTTTCTCTTGAAAATTAATATTTGAAGTTAACTATTGAATTGTATATTTGTTGTTACATTGATTTGTTTATGAATGATTTAATTGTTAGTTGAATTTTTAATTTTTAGTTAAGAGAATGTTTATGAATGATTTAATTGTTAGTTGAATTTTTAATTTTTAGTTAAGAGAATGCCCATATAGATATAAAAAAAAATTAATTTTCATTTTTAAAAAAAAAGTTCAATTCTTCGATGCACCGAAGTTTTGAGACCCTTACACCAAACACCGAATCGAAGAACCGAACTTGTGAAAAAATAACACCACTGAACCAAAAAACTGAAAAACCAAATTAGTTCGATTCGACTTTTCGACATTTATGTCCACCCCTAGTTCAAGATTATTTTAAGCCCTTTTCCAAATATAAATCTACACCACTTTTCATTTAAATACTCTTTGACTAAGTCAATATTATCGAAAAACAAAATCAAAAACTTTGACTTCAGGGTTTCTTCTTCGGTATTTTGATTATGGCGAAAAACAGGGTATATCCTGACGAAATCCAAGTGGAGTTTTTTGGTAAGGAAGCGTGCAGGAAATTCAATAATATGATTTTAAGGCGCAAAATTAATAGTAAAAGGCATAGGACGTGGCGCAGAACAAAAATCCAGGCCAGATTGTCGAGATTTTGGTTCGAATCCCAGGGGCTGTTGATACCTCCACCAGTCCTACCAGTGGGTGCCGGTAGAGGTACCTCCACACAGGGGCGGATCTACATGGAGGTTAGGGGTTCACCCGAACCCCCTTCGTCGGAAAATTACACCGTATATATAAGGTCAAATTATGTTTTCATGTGTATATATATTAAAATGAACCCCCTCATCACAAGTAAAGAGGTTGGCTTAGTGGTTAAGAGGGTTCAAGAATTCGCCTGGACATCTTTGGTTCGATTCCGCACGGCAACACTTTTTTTTCTTTTCTTCATTTGGAAAATCAAATAGCTAGGCTGAGATGGGCTCAATATTTTTGGGCTGGAGCTTTATTATTATTTTTTGGGCTTATTTTTTTCAATGTTATTTCACCTTTTCAATTTCATTTGTTTATTTCTATTGCTCATTTTATTTTTACGTAACTCTTTTCTTATATAGTAATTCAAAGGAAATTTTTAAAAAA
>JAJOOO010005296.1:0-46701 GCA_029582685.1 Solanum piurae
AATGCGGAAATGGGTTAAAAAATGGCATGAATATACGTGAAGGTTTCCAAACTCATTATGGAGGTCCATATAAAGTTTTTTGAGAAAAAAATTTGGGTGCTCTAGGTGCCTGATCCATGGGATAATACATACCAAAAATTGAGAATTTGGTCAATTCATAAAGAAATGCTTGTAAATGCGGAAATGAGCATTAAACAAATGGTGTGAGTATACATGACCCAACTCTTTATGGAGTTCCTTAAAAAGTTTTTTGAGAAAAAAGTTTTGGGTGCTCCGGGCTCCAGATCCATAGGCTAATACACATTAAAAATTGAGGAATTTGGGTGATTCTTAAAGAATTGGCTTGTAAATGAGGAAATGGGCGTTAAAAATGGTGTGAGTACACATAAAGGTTCTCCAACTCATTACTGAGGTCCTCATCAAATTTTCAAAAAAAAAATAATTGGGTTCCCCAAGCGCTAGATTCATGGGCTAATACACACGAAAAATTAGAGAATTTAGGCGATTATTATAAAAGGCCTTGTAAATGCGGAAATGAGCGTTAAAAAAAATGGTGTGAGTATATATCAAGGTTCTCCAACTCATAACGGAGCTCCTCATAGATTTTTTTGAGAAAAAATGTTTTGGGTACTCTGGAGCCAAATATATGGGCTAATACACATACAAAATGGGACAGTTTAAGCGATTCTTAAAAAAAGGTTTGTAAATGCGGAAATGGGTTAAAAAATGGCATGAATATACGTGAAGGTTTCCAAACTCATTATGGAGGTCCATATAAAGTTTTTTGAGAAAAAAATTTGGGTCCTCTGGGCGCCTGATCCATGGGATAATACATACGAAAAATTGAGAATTTGGTCAATTCATAAAGAAATGCTTGTAAATGCGGAAATGAACGTTAAACAAATGGTGTGAGTATACATGACCCAACTCTTTATGGAGTTCCTTAAAAAGTTTTTTGAGAAAAAAGTTTTGGGTGCTCCGGGCTCCAGATCCATAGGCTAATACACATTAAAAATTGAGGAATTTGGGTGATTCTTAAAGAATTGGCTTGTAAATGAGGAAATGGGCGTTAAAAATGGTGTGAGTACACATAAAGGTTCTCCAACTCATTACTGAGGTCCTCATCAAATTTTAAAAAATAAAATAATTGGGTTCCCCAGGCGCTAGATTCATGGGCTAATACACACGAAAAATCGACAATTTGGGTGATTCTTATAAAAGGACTTGTAAATGCGGAAATAGGCATTAAAAATGGTGTGAGTATACGTGAATGTTCCCCAACTTATTAAGTAAGTCCTCATAAAGTTTTTTGAGAATTTTTTTTGGTTGGTTCGGGCGCCAGATCCACGGGCTAATACACACGAAAAATAAGAGAATTTGGACGATTCTTAAAAAAGGGCTTGTAAATGCGCAAATGGACGTTAAAAAAATGGTGTGACTATACGTGAAGGTTTCCCAACTCATTACGGAGGTCCTCATAATTTTTTTTAAAAAAAATTAAGTGCTCTGGGCGCCAGATCCACTGCCTAATAAACATGAAAAATCATGGAATTTGGCGATTCTTTAAAAAGGCTTGTAAATACGGAAATGGGCGGTAAAATATTAGTGTGAGTACATTACGGAGGTCCTCATAAAATTATTTGATAAAAACTTTTAAGGTGCTCCGGGTGCCAGTTCCTTGGCTAATACACACGAAAAATTGGAAAATTTGGGTGATTCTTAAAAAAGGGCTTGTAAATGCGGAAATGAGCATTAAAAAATAGTGTGAGTATACGTGATGGTTACGCAACTTATTACAGACTGCCTCATAAAATTTTTTGATTTTTTTTTTGGGTTCTCTGGACGTCAAATCCATGGCTAATACACACCAAAAATTGAGGAATTTGGGTGATTCATAGAAAAAAAGCTTGTAAATGCGGAAATAGGCATTAAAAAAATGGTATGAGTATATGTGAAGGTTTCCCAACTCATTATGGAGGTCCTCATAAATTTTTTTGAGAATTTTTTTTTGGGTGCTCCGGGCACCAGATCTATGGGCTAATACACACGAAAAATTGAGAAATTTGGGCGATTCTTTTAAAAGGCTTGTAAATGCGGAAATGAGCATTAAAAAATGGTATGAGTATACATGAGGTTCCCCAACTCATTACGGAGGTCCTCATAAAGATTTTTGATAAAAAAAAATGGGTGCTCTAGGCTCCAGATCGATGGGCTAGTACACTAAAAATAAGTGAATTTGGGTGATTCTTAAAAAAGAGCTTGTAAATGCAGAAATAGGCGTTAAAAATGGTGTGAGTATACACGAAGATTCTCCTTCTCATTACAGAGGTTCTCATAAAGATTTTTAAGAAATTTTTTTGGGTGTTCCAAGCGCTAGATCCATGGGCTAATACATACTCAAAATCGGAGAATATGAGTGATTCTTAAAAAATGGCTTGTAAATGCGGAAATGGGTGTTAGAAAGTTGTTGTGAGTAGACGTGAAGCTTTCCCAACTAATTACGGAGGTGCTCATAAAGTTTTTTGAGAAAAATAATTTGGGTGCTTCGGGCGCCAGATCCATGGACTAATACAAACAAAAAATAAGAAAATATGCAAGATTCTTAAAAAAAAGGCTTGTAAATGCGGAAATAGGCGTTAAAAATTTCGTGTGAGTAGATGTGAAGGTTTCCCAACTCATAATCGAGGTCCTCATAAAGTTTTTTGAGAATTTTTTTTTGGGTGCTCCGGGTGCCAGATCCATCGGCTAATACAAACGAAAAATTGGAGAATATGAGTGATTCTTAAAAATTGGCTTGTAAATGCGGAAATGGGCATTAAAAAATGATGTGAGTATACTTGAAGGTTCGCCTTGGTGCTCAAAGCGTCATATCCATGGGCTTAAAAAGTGGCTTGTAAATATGGAAATGGGCATTAAAAAATTGTGTAAGTATACGCGAGGGTTCCCCAACTCATTACAGAGGTCCTCATAAAGTTTTTTGGGATTTCTTTTTTAGTGCTTCGGCACCAGATCAATGGGCTGATACACACAAAAAATCGTAAAATTTGAGCGACTCTTAAAAAAAGGGTTTGTAAATGCGGAAATGGGCGTTAAAATATCACGACCCAAAAATGGACGTGATGGCACTCGTCTTATCCACTAAGACAAGTCAGCCTAAACTCAACCATTACAATAAAATGCGAAATTTTATAATAAACTCAAAAATACGCCCAAAATCTGGTTGTCACGTGTACAAGCCTCTAAAGTATTACAATTGATTCAAAAGAAAAACACAAGTCTCAAATGACATTGTTTCTAGAATAGAACAAGATCATAAATAGGAGTAAGAAGGTCAGCTGAAATAACAAGTAGCTACTTCACAAACCTCCATAAGATGTCTCAGACAAGGAGAAGAGAAAAATATCACAAAGTCCGGGCTAGTAACCTACAAAAATGTAGAAGCAATGGGTGAGTACCAAACCACACGGTACTCAGCAAGTAAACTTCTAAACACAAACTAAGAGAATAAAATACGGGTACTCCTTACACACCAACCAAACCTCCACAACTATAACCTGCATAAAATCAGCCCAACCTAACAGTTCACAGTGTACATAGCACCCAGCTCAACAACAATCACTTTAACAAATTACATATCCTCAACAACAAACTCAATATTCATCAATCACAACTTTCACAAAAAGCACTCACAATATCAGCAACACACAAGATCAAGTTCATCAAATAGAGGTAATCAAATATCAAGTACTTTCCAACCACCAATAAAACACATAATCATCAAGAATGAAGGATGTCATGGGATGCAATGCAATATGACACCATAAAATGATATGCCTCAGAATACCAAGTACTCTCTCAACCGTATATACATGATACTCCTCGGAAATACATCGAGAGTTCATGACCCATGGGGGACTCACGAGGTCCATATACCGACACGGACGATCTCCACGTGTCTGTGTGGATGATCTCAACGCACTATCATAAAATCAAACAATCCCCAGCACAAACGATCTCCACGTGCCCAACTTATAATCATAATCAATTCCTCGCACGGACGATCTCCACGTGCCCAAATTATAATCATACTCGATCTCAACACGGACGATCTCCACGTGTTAGATCTTTACTCATACCCAATCTCATGTCAATGCATGTGCACAATATGATATCAATTAAAGGGGATGATGCAACATCTCAATAAATCAAATGTCGCTATGACATATAATCACCTCAATTATCACAATTATACGGGTTAAGTAAAGAACACAATCACACATAATAAATTAAGTCAATAATATATCAGCTATTACCCATATGCTTTGGCATTCTCGGATTACAATCCTCATTCTATAGTAATAAACTTTCCCTTTATAACGCTAGTACTCATAACATTCTCAACACATCACACACAAACAATTAATCACATTGCCTTTTATTACCCCTTTTCATCATTAGAATTAATCAAGGTGGACAAGTCAACCCTTCACCACATTACTCCCAAACTCATGCCACAAGGAAATACACGAATTTCATACACTTAACAAGGGTTTAAAAATCCACTTGCCTCAAATAATCGAACAATCACTCCGGGACTTGAGCCTTCCCTTTTCGTTGTACTTCCAACTCAAAGCAATCTATTCACATTAATAATCACAATAAGATTTCGAAACTAACAACACCCACATTACTATAGGTCTAGCCTAGACCCAAAAATCACTCAATTTATAATTAAGTTCTTAAATCTTGATGCCAATTAATATGTCAACTCTTTCAATTTTCTCAAATTTCAAGTCTATGGTTAAATTTCATTTTTTTTCCCAATATCATAAAACTAATGATATTTATATAAGATTATACCCCTACTACTTAACTATCTATTTCAATATAGAAAAACTTGAATTATATGGTAATTATAAAAAATAATATGGAATCAAAACCACTTACGGAATGATACTTAAACTTACGGAACGATACTTAGGCTTGAACTAATAGCAGAACGTTGTTTGTGCATTTACACTATAATATACCATCCTTCAATGATTGGATTATCATCCCCAATCATTGGTCATAATTACTCTATAATTTATCCACTAAAATTTGCCAACAAGTGACCCATAAATGATACTTGCCCATTAGTTTGAATAAAACAATATTGGCAGGGATTGAAGATCAAAACTCCTTAATTACCAGCATATTTTAATAATAATTTAAAAGGAAAAACACATAACAAATTCGTATTACCTGAAAGTAATCTTTCGATTTACGTCGGCTCTCTTCCCACAAGTAATTTCCGTTCTCTTCTTCTTTTCTTAAGTTATGATCCAAAAATTCTCAACCCTAATAATTAATTCTCCTATATGATCAAATGGTATTAAATAAATTTAAAACCTGACTCATTAAGCATTAACTAAAATTAGTTATTTAATAATTAACCGTCAATTAATTCACTCTAGTTAAATGAATATTCAAAATTTCCAAAAATAACCTTCCGGGTCATTACATAAAAAAATGGTGTGAATATACGTTAAGGTTCCCTAACTCATTACGAAGCTCCTCATGAAGTTTTTTTAGAATAAAATTTTTGGGTGCTCTGGGCGCCAGATCCATGGGCTAACACGCGGAAAATTAGGCAATTTGAGCGATTCTTAAAAAAGGGCTTTTAAATGCGGAAATGAGCGTAAAAAATGGCGTGAGTATACGTGAAGGTTTCTAAACTCATTACGGAGATCCTAAACAAGTTTTTTGAGAAAGAAAATTTGGGTGCTCCGGGCGCTTAATCCATAAGCTAATACACACAAAAATCGAGGAATTTGGGCGATTCTTAAAAAAGGGCTTGTAAATGTGGAAATGAGCGTTAATAAAATGATGTGAGTATACGTGAAGGTTTCCCAACTCATTACGGAGGTCCTAAAAGAGTTTTAGATAAAAACTTTTGGGTGCTCCGGGCTCCAGATCCATGGGCTAATACATACGAAAAATTGGGGAACTTGGGTGATTTCTAAAAGGGGGGTTGTAAATGCGGAAATAGGTGTTAAAAAATAGTGTGAGTACACGTGAAGGTCCCCCAACTCATTACTAAGGTCCTCATAAAAATAAATTGGTAACTCCAGGAGCCAAATCCATGGGCTAATACACACGAAAAATCAGCAATTTGGGTGATTCTTATAATAGGGCTTGTAAATGCGGAAATGGGCGTTAAAAAGATGGTGTGAGTACACGTGAAGGTTCCCCAACTCAATAAGGAGGCTCTCATAAAAAAATTTGTGAAAAAAAATTTAGGTGCTCTGGTCGCCAGATCCATGGGCTAATACATATGAAAAATTGGAGAATTTGGACGATTCTTAAAAAAAAGGCTTGTAAATGCGAAAATGACGTTAAAAAAATGGTGTGATTATATGTGAAGGTTCCCAACACATGACGGAGGTCCTCATAAACTTAAAAAACTGTGCTCCAGGCGCCCAATCCATGGGCTAATTAATACACATGAAAAATCATGGAATTTGGCGATTCTTAAAAAAAGGGTTTTAAATGCGGAAATGGGGGTTAAGAAAATTGTGTGAGTATACGTGAACGTTCCCCAATACATTACTGAGATCCTCAAAAAGTTATTTTATAAAAAACATTTGGGTGTTTCGGGCGCCAGATCAGTGAACATTAACACACGAAAAATTGGAAAGTTTGAGCGATTTTAAAAAAGGGCTTGTTAATGCGGAAATGGGAGTTAAAAAAAATAGTTTGAGTATACGTGAAGGTTCCCAACTTATTACGGACTGCCTCATAAAGTTTTTTGAGAAAAAAAGTTTGGATTCTCTGGGAGCTAAAATCATGGACTAACACAAACGAAAAATTGAGAAATTTGGGTGATTCATAAGAAAGGGATTAAAAATGCGGAAATAAGCGTTAAAAAAATGGTGTGAGTATATGTGAAAGTTTCCCACCTCATTACGGAGGTCCTCATAAAGTTTTTTGAGAAAATAAATTTGAGTGCTCGGGGCACCAGATCCATGGGCAAATACACACAAAAAATAAGAGAATTTGGGTGATTCTTAAAAAAGAGCTTGTAAATGCGGAAATAAGCGTTAAAAAATGGTATGAGTATACGTGAAGATTTTTCAAATCATTATAGAGGTCCTCATAAAGTTTTTTAAGAAAAAAATGGTTGGGTGCTCCAAGCGCCTAATCCATGGGCTAATACACACGAAAAATCGTAAAATATAAGTGATTCGTAAAAAATGGCTTGTAAATGTGAAAATGTGCGTTAAAAAGTTGGTGTGAGTAGATGTGAAGGTTTCCCAACTCATTACAGAGGTCCTCATAAAGTTATTTGAAAATAAAATTTGGATTCTCCGCGCGCCATAACTAGGAGGTAATAAAAATGAAAAAATAAAAAAATATGAGGGATTCTTAAAAAATGGCTTGTAAATGCGGAAATGGACGTTATAAAAATGGTGTTATTATACGTGACGATTACCCAACTCATTACGGAGATCCTCATAATGTTTTTTGAGAATAAATTTTTTGGGTGCTCTGGGCGCTAGATCCATGTGCTAACACACGAAAAATCGGGTAATTTGAGCGATTCTTAAAAAAGGGCTTGTAAATGTGGATATGGGCATAAACAAATGGCGTGAGTGTACGTGAAAGTTTCCAAACTCGTTACGGAGGTCCTCATAACGTTTTTTGAGAAAAAAAATTGAGGGTGCTCCGGGCGCCTGATCCATGGGATTAACACATGAAAAATCGAAAAATTTGGGCGATTCTTAAAAAAAGGCTTGTATATGTGAAAATAGGTGTTAAAAAAATGGTGTGAGTATAAGTGAAGTGTAACATCTCGCAACTAGAAAGAACTAAAAGGAAGTTTAAAATCTGGAAATAGTTACTTTTTGGAAAGAATGAGGAAATCTGGAAATTTTTAAGCAAGTTAAAGTGAGTTTTTGGTCAACTTCAAACGATCATAACTCCTAGATCAGGAAGATTTAGGTGTAGTTCTAGATATGGTTGGAAATCTCTTGGAATGAGCTTTCCAACGCCGCCAAGTTTGCGCGATTCCAATTTCGTATGAGTTAGTTATGCCCTTTGGAAGTTGGGCTGTTGGATTAAGGAAATGTCCAATTCGGAATTTTAAGGGGTATTTTAGTCTTTTCATTGCCCTTTAATTTTAATCCATTTTAGGAGTTTAATATGGGTCAAATAAGATTTTAGTCAGTTTTAGAATTTGGGATTTCACGCTAGGGCTAAGGAGAAAGGAAAACAGAAAAGAAGAAGGAGAAAAGGTCAAATTCATCAACATCGATCAAGAAAGTTGGTGTTTCGCCAAGGATTTACTTTTATCAGGTAGTGTAAGGCTCTCATAACGTTGGGATCGTTCTCCCACGTGCCAAGCATATTAATTTCATTTTGGATTCGGCCTAAATGAGTTTGAATATTGATGATCTTGATATCTATTTTTGAATTCATATATTGATCTTCAATTTGACTGAGTTGGGAAGTTTTTGAATTCGTTACGTCGCATCTTAGAGTCGTTTCGAGTTAGGTTCTTAGGTACATTTTCTGGGTATCTGTATCTAAAAGTAATTTGAGAAAAAAATTGAATTTAGGCGAATTACGGTTAGAAAACGAAGAAAAAAATTCATCGGACGATATTAGATATCAGTGGCACGTCGCGCCCCACTCCCCAGTTTTGAAATTTTTTGCTTCGTGTCGCAGAGCTGTCACGGAGTCTTCTACCTCAAAATACGTTCTCAAAACTAAAATTTAATTATGCCTCCGCATCATGGACCCACCTTCGTATTTTGATTTTCGGTCCTTTCTCATATTTAGCTATCTAAAATCATTCCTAAACAACATGAGATCTTTCCAATCACAAATCAAAATCCGTGAATCCATAATTCAATTCAAGGGTCAGTTAAGAGTCAAGTCAAAAGCAGTTAAGGTCAAAGTCAAGAGAAGTCAAGAGTCAAGTTAAGATAAGTTCTTAAAGTTTTCAAATGTCTCTCACAAATGTTTTAACTTTGTTTTAAGACTTAAGTTTTGAGTTCAGTAAAGATGTAAAGTTGAAGATCTTCCCTTCAAAGAAGTAAATGGGGACTATGTATTCCCAAAGAGATTTAAAAATGTTTTCACATTTTAATAAGAACGAAAACTGAGATTTCCATAGAGCCTTTGAGCTAGTTTTCAAAAAAGAGTAATAGTATTCTAAATGAAGCAAGATGGGAAACTGAGATTTTCAAGATAGCCTTTGAGCTAAGTTTTTGAGCATTAATCTCAAATCACAGAAGAAATGTGTTTTTTTTAAAACATAAGAGCTAGTATATTTTGGGAGTAGTATTGAGCACCGAATTGGGGGTGAGCATGAGTTTAGATAACTCACGTCTCCATAAAATCATGTAGCCACCATGGGTAGAAAATGGTCATACATTTTAAATGAACCCTTTTCACAATAGACTAGTGGATCCACTTAGTAGTTCAGGTCCTATACCTTTGGCCGGGTATAGGATGCGCTGGCAGCGTTAGGTAAATCGATGTATGATCACTATAGCTCTTATGTGATGGTTGTCAGTTAGAGAAACTCCCACATAAGTTATTGTTTTTTTATATACTTTAGTTTAATGTATTTTTACATACATTTCATAGTTATGTTGTATCCTTGTATATACACAGAGTTGACATCATGTTTTTAAACAGCTTTTCTTTATATTACACTTGTTTTAAACTGCTTCATATTGAAATGAATTCAGTTAAATATTCATGAGTTGAGAAGAGTCAAGGTAAGTGTTTCTTTCAGATTCCCTTTCAAGCCTATGTTGTTTTAGCATTCCAACTCGCATACTCGTACATTCAATGTACTGATGTCAGTTGGCCTGCATCGTCTTATGATGCAGACACAGGTAACTAGGATCGGCATTTCAGCGCACCGTTGATCCAATAAGCAGTTTAGAGTTAGTCAGTGAGCCTCCTTGCATTCCGGAGGATCTATTTTCATTGCTCTCTAGTTAGTTCATTAGAATGTTGCGGGGTTGTCTCAACATCCATCTCAGTTGTTTTAGAGGCTTCATAGACATTCAGATGTTAGTCCTTTGAGTCTTTTCATTATCATTTCTTATTGTTAAGACTTGGGTTGCCACTTTTGGCCAAGTTGAATGTTTAACCTTTAAACATTCCCAGCTATTTTTATTATTCAGTTCAGTTAAGTGTTATTGATCATTATAAGTATAAATATTGTCTTCCGCTGAGTTACGTAAGCCAGGTCAAGGGTTCACTTGGGGACAACAATGATCTTCGAGTGCCAGTCCCGCCCAGGGTGTAGGCTCGGGGTGTGACATTAATATTCCCCAACTTAGTACGGAGGTCCTTAAAAAAAATTGAGATTTTTTTTTGGGTGATCCGGGCTTCATATCCATGGGCTAATTTACACGAAAAATCAGGAAATTTGAGTGATTCTTTAAAAAGAACTTGTAAATGCAGAAATAAGCGTTAAAAATGGTATGAGTACACGTGAAGGTTTCCCAACTCATTATTAAGGTCCTCATCAAGTTTTTTTAGGAAAAAAATTGGGTTCTACAGGCGCCAGATCCAAGGGCTAATACACGTGAAAAATCGGTAATTTGTATAAAAGAGCTTATGAATGAGGAAATGAGCGTTAAAAAAATAGTATGAGTATACGTGACGGTTCCCCAACTCATTAAGGAGGTCCTCATAAAGTTTTTTGAGAAGAAAATTTTGGGTGCTCCGAGAGCCAGACTCATGGGCTAATGCACACGAAAAATTGGAGAATTTGGACGATTCTTAAAAAAGGGCTTGTAAATGTGGAAATTGACGTTAAAAAATTGGTTTGACTTTACTTGAAGGTTCCCCAACTCATAAAGGAAGTACTCATAAAGTTAATAAAATTTCTGGTGCTCCAGGCGCCAGATCCATGGGTTAATACATATGAAAAATAATGGAATTTGGTGATTGGTGTAAGTATACGTGAAAGTTCCGCAATTCATTACGGAGGTCCTCATAAAGTTAAACAAAATTGGGTGCTCCGGGCGCCAGATCCATGGGCTAATTAATACACATGAAAAATTATGGAATTTGGTGATTCTTAAAAAAAGGCTTGTAAATGCAGAAATGAGAGTTAAAAAATAGTGTTGAGTATACGTGAAGGTTCCCAATTTCACTACGAAGGTCCTTATGAAGTATTTTTTTATAAAAAACATTTGGGTGCTCCGGGCGCCAGATCAATGAGCTAATACACACGAGAAATTGAAAAGTTTGGGCGATTTTAAAAAAGGGCTTGTAAATGCAAAAATGGGTGTTAAAAAAAATAGTGTGAGTATACGTGAAGGTTCCCCAACTTATTACGGACTGCCTCATAAAGTTTTTTGAGAAAAAAAGTTTGGATTCTCTGGGAGCTAAAATCATGGGCTAATACAAACGAAAAATCGGAAAATTTGGGCGATTCATAAAAAAGGGCTTAAAATGCGAAAATAGGCGTTAAAAAAATGGTGTGAGTATATGTGAAGGTTTTCCAACTCATTACGGAGATCCTCATAAAGTTTTTTGAGAAAAAAAGTTGAGTGCTCCATGCACCAGATCCATGGGCAAATACACACAAAAAATAAGGGAATTTGGGTGATTGTTAAAAAAGAGCTTGTAAATGCGGAAATAAGCGTTAAAAAATGGTGTGAGTATACATGAAGATTCCCCACCTCATTACAGAGGTCCTCATAATTTTTTTTAAAAACCAACTGTTGGATGGCTCCAAGCACCTGATCCATGGGCTAATACACATGAAAAAATGGAATATGAATAATTCTTAAAAAATGGCTTGTAAATGCGAAAATGTGCGTTAAAAAGTTGGTATGAGTAGACGTGAAGGTTTCCCAACTCATTACAGAAGTCCTCATAACGTTATTTAAAAAAAAATAATTGGATTCTCCGAGCGCCATTACTATGAAGTAATAAAAATGAAAAAATCAAAAAATATGAGGGATTCTTAAAAAATGGCTTGTAAATACGGAAATGGGTGTTAAAACGTTTGTGTGAGTAGACGTGAAGGTTTCCCAACGCATTACGGAGGTCCTCATAAAGTTTTTTAAGAAAAAAAAATTGGGTGCTCCGGGCTTGGAGAATATGTGTGATTCTTAAAAAATGGCTTGTAGATAAATAAATGGGCATTAAAAAAATTGTTTGAGTATACTTGAAGGTTTCCCAACTCTTTACATATGTCCTCATAAAAAAAATTAAGATAAAATTTTTGGGTGCTCAAAGTGCCAGATCCATGGGCTTAATATACACGAAAAATCGAGGAATTTGGGGGATTCCTTAAAAAAGTCTTGTAAATGCGGAAATGGGCATTAATAAAATGGTGTGAATATACGTGAGGGTTCCCCAACTCGATACGGAGGTCCTCATAAAGTTTTTTGAGAAATTTGTTTTGAGTGCTTCGGGCACCAGATCCTTGGGCTAATACACACGAAAAATCGTGAAATTTTGGCGACTCTTAAAAAAAAGTTTGTAAATGCGAAAATAGGCGTTACAAAAATAGTATGAGTATACGTTAAGGTTCCCCAACTCATTAAGGAGGTCCTCATAAAGTTTTTTGAGAAAAAAATTTGGGTGCTCTGGGCGCAAGATCCATGGGCTAATACACACGAAAAATCTGAGAATTTGGGAGATTCTTAATAAATGGCTTGTAAATGTGACAATGGGAGTTATAAAAATGGTGTTAGTATACGTGATGGTTCCCCAACTCATTACGGAGATCCTCATAATATTTTTTGAGAATAAAAATTTTGGGTGCTCTGGGCTTTAGATCCATGTATTAATACACACAAAAAATCGGGCAATTTGAGCGATTCTTAATAAATGGCTAGTAAATGCTGATATGGGCGTAAACAAATGGCGTGAGTATACGTGAAAGTTTCCAAACTCATTACAGAAGTCCTCATAAAGTTTTTTGAGAAAAAACTATTGAGTGCTCCGTGCGGCTGATCCATGGGCTAATACACACATAAAATCAAAGAATTTGGGCAATTCTTAAAATAGGACTTGTAAATATGGAAATGGGAGTTAAAAAAATGGTGTGAATATAAGAGGTTCCCCAACTCATTACAGAGGTCCTCAAAAAGTTTTTTGAGAAAATTGTTTTAGTTGCTCCGGAGCCCCATAGCCATGGTTTAATACACACGAAAAATCAGGAAATTTGAGTGATTCTTTAAAAAGGACTTGTAAATGCGGAAATAAGCGTTAAAAATGGTGTGAGTACACGTGAAGGTTCCCCAACTTATTATTAAGGTCCTTATCAAGTTTTTTCAGGAAAAAAAATTGGGTTCTTCAAGCGCCAGATCAAATGGCTAATACACGTGAAAAATCAGCAATTTGGGTGATTCGTATAAAAGGGCTTGTGAATGCAGAAATGGGCATTAAAAAAATGGTGTGAATATACGTAAAGGTTTCTCAACTCATTAAGGAGGTCCTCATAAAGTTTTTTGAGAATAAAATTTTGAGTGCTCCGAGCGCCAGACTCATGGGCTAATGCATACGAAAAATTGGAGAATTTGGACGATTCTTAGAAAAGGGTTTATAAATGTGGAAATTGACAACAAAAAATGATTTGACTATACTTGAAGGTTCCCCAACTCATTACGGAGGTACTCATAAAATTAAAAAAATAATGTTGGTGCTCCGGGCACCAGATCCATGGGCTAATACACATGAAAAATCATGGAATTTGGCGATTCTTAAAAAACGCCTTATAAAATGCAGAAATAGGGGTTAAAAAAAATTAGTGTGAATATACGTGAAGGTTCCCCAATTCATTACGGAGGTCATCACAAAGTTAAAAAAAAATTGGGTGCTCCGGACGCCAGATCCATGGGCTAATTAATACACATGAAAATTTATGGAATTTGACGATTCTTAAAAAGGGCTTGTAAATGTGGAAATGGGTGTTAAAGAAATAGTGTTGAGTATACGTGAAGGTTCCCCGATTCATTACGGAGGTCCTTATAAAGTTTTTGATAAAAAAAAAATTGGGTTCTCCGGTCGCCAGATCCATGGGCTAATACACTGAAAAATTGGAAAATTTGAGTGATTCTTAAAAAAGGCTTGTAAATGCGAAACTAAGCATTAAAAAAATGGTGTGAGTAAACGTGAAAGTTCCCCAGCTCATTACTAAGGTCCTCATCAAATTTTTTTAGAAAAAAAAACTTGGGTGCTCCAGGCACCAAATGCAAGGGTTAACACACATGAAAAATTGGCAATTTGGGTGATTCGCATAAAAGGGCTTGTGAATGCGGAAATGGACGTTAAAAAATGGTGTGGGCATACGTGAAGGTTCCCCTACTCATTAAGGAGGTCCTCATAAAGTTTTTGATAAAAATATTTTGGGTGTTCCGGTTGCTCGACTCATGGGATAAAACACACGATAAATCAGAGAATTTTGGCGATTCTTAAAAATGGTCTTGTAAATGTGGAAATGGGCGTTACAAAAATGGTGTGAGTATACTTGAAGGTTCTGTAACTCATTACGGAGGTCCTCATAAAGTTTTTTGAGAAAACAATTTGGGTGCTTCAAGCGCCTGATCAATTGGCTAATACACAAAAAAAAATTGGGGAATTTGGGCGATTCTTAAAAAAGGCTTGTAAATGAGAAAATTGGCGTTAAAATATTTTGGGTGCTCCGGGCGCCAAATCCATGGGCTAATACACAAGAAAAATAGAGACATTTGGGCGATTCTTAAAAATGGGGTTGTAAATGAACAAATGGACGTTAAAAATGGTGTGAGTATATATATGAAGGATCCCCAACTCATTAAGGAAGTCCCCATAAAGTTTTTTGAGAAACAAACTTGAGTGCTCTTGACGCCAGATCCATGGGCTAATACACACGAAAAATTGGGGAATTTGGGTGATTCTTAAAAAAAGGCTTGTAAATACAGAAATGTGCGTTAAAAATGATGTGAGTATACGTGAAAGTTCCTTAACATATTACATAGGTCCTTATAAACTTTTTTTAGAAAAAAAAATTGAGTGCTCCGGGCGCCAGATCAATGGGCTAATACACACAAAAAATCGATGAATTTGGACTATTCTTAAAAAAAGGCTTGTAAATGAGGAAATGGGCGTTAAACAAATGGTGTGAGTATACACTAATGTTTCCCAAGTAATTATGGAGGTCCTCATATAGTTTTTATAGAAAAAAAGTAGGGTGCTTCGGGCGCCAGATCCATAGGCACACACGAAAAATCAGAAAATTTAAGTGATTCTTAAAAAAAGGCTTGTAAATGCGGAAATAAGCGTTAAAAAATGGTGTGAGTATACGTGAAAATTCTCAAACCCATTACGGAGGTCCTTAAATTTTTTTTTGAGAAAACAATTTTCCTTGCTCCGGTTCCAGATCCATGGGCTAATACACACGAAAAATTGAGAAATTTGAGTGTGATTCTTAAAAAATGACTTGTAAATGCGGAAATAAGCGTTAAAAAAATGGTGTGGGTACACGTGAAGGTTCCCCAACTCATTACTGAGGTCGTTATACAGTTTTTTCAGGAAAAAAAATTGGGCTAATACACACGAAAAATTGGAGAATTGGACGATTATTAAAAAAGGGTTATAAATGCGGAAATTGACAATAAAAAATGATTTGACTATACTTAAAGGTTCCCCAACTCATTACGGAGGTACTCATAAAATTTTAAAAATATATTGGTGCTCCGAGCGCCAGATCCATGGGCTAATACACATGAAAAATCATTGAATTTGGCGAATCTTAAAAAAGGGCTTGTACATGCAGATATGAGCGTTAAAAAAATAGTGTGGGTATACGTGAAGGTTTCCCAATTCATTACAGATTGCATCACAATGTTTTTTGAGAACAAAAATTTGTATTCTCTGGAGCCAGATCCATGGGCTAATACACATGAAAAATTGGGAAATTTGGGCGATTCATAAAAAAGGCTTGTAAATGTGGAAATAGGTGTTAAGAAATGATGTGAGTATATGTGAAGGTTCCCCAACTAATTACGGAGGTCCTCATAAAGTTTTTTGAGAAAAAAAATTGAGTGCTTCGAGCACCAGATTTTTTGGCTAATACACCTGAAAATCGAGAAATTTGAGCGATTCTTAAAAAATAGGATTGTAAATGCGGAAATGAGCGTTGAAAAAAGGTGTGAGTATACATGAAGGTTCCCCAACTTGCTACGGAGGTCCTCAAAAAGTTTTTTGATAAAAAAATATTGGGTGTTCTGGGCGCCAGATCCATGGGCTAATACACCCAAAAAATAAGGGAATTTGGGTGATTATTAAAAAAGGGCTTGTAAATTAGGAAATAGGCGTTAAAAAAATTGTGTGAGTATACATGAAGATTCCCAAACTCATTACGGAGGTCCTCATAATTTTTGTTAGAAAATTATTTAGGATTTTCCAAGTGTCAGATCCATAGGTTAATACACCTGAAAAATTGGTAAATTTGGGCGATTCTTAAAAAAGGGCTCTCAAATGTAGAAATGGGGATTAAAAAATGGTGTGAGTATACGTGAAGGTTCCCCAAATCATTACAGAGTTCTTCATAAAGTTTTTTGAGAAAAAACAAATTGGGTGCTCTAGGCACCAAATTCATGCGCTAATGCACACAAAAATTTGGGGAATTTGAAGTTTGCAAATGCAGAAATAGGCGTTAAAAAATTGTATTAGTATAGGTGAAGGTTCCCCAACTCATTACAGAAGTTCTAATAATATTTTAGAGAAAAAAAATTTGGGTGCTCCAAAGGGCAGATCCATGGGCTAATACACATAAAAAATTGAGGAATCTGGGTGATTCTTTAAAAGGGTTGTATATGTGGAAATGTATGTTAAAAAAATTATTTGAGTATACGTGAAAGTTTTCCAACTCATTATGGAGGTCATCATAATTTTTTTGAGAAAAAACTTTTGGGTAATCCGGGAGCTAGATCTATAGGCTAATACACACGAAAAATTGAGAAATTTGGGTGATTCTTAAAAAATGCTTGTAAATGCAGAAATGGTAATTAAAAAAATGGTGTGTGTATACGTGAAGGTTCCCCTACTTATTAACGAGGTCCTCAAATCAATGGGCTAATACACACAAAATTGGTGAATTTGGGAGATTCGTAAAAAATGCTAGTAAATGTTGAAATGAGCGTTAAAAATGGTGTTAGTATATGTGAAGGTTCTCCAACTCATTACGGAGGTTCTCATAAAGTTTTTTGAGAAAAACTTTTTGGGTGCTCTAGTTGCCAGATCCATAGGCTAAATACACACGAAAAATCAGGAAATTTAGGCGATTCTTAAAAAAAGTCTTGTAAATGCGGAAATGGACGTTAAGAAAATGGTGTGACTATACGTGAAGGTTCTTCAACTCATTACAGTTGTCCTTATTAGTTTTTTGAGAAGAAAATATTTGGGTGCTCTTGGCAACAACTTTATGGGCTTAACACACGAAAAATGGGGGAATTTGGGTGATTCTTAAAAATGAGCTTGTAAATGCGGAAATGAGCATTAAAAATATGGTGTGAGTATACGTGAAGATTCCCCAACTTATTACTGAGGTCCTCATAATTTTTTTTAAGAAAATTTTTTTGGGTGCTTCGAGCGCCAGATCCATGGGCTAATACACACGAAAAAATGGGGAATTTGAGTGATTTTTAAAAAAAGGCTTGTTAATGTGGAAATGACGTTAAAAAATGGTGTGAGTATACGTGAAGGTTCGCCAACTCATTACAGAGGTCCTCATAAAGTTTTTTGATAAAACAAATTGTGTGCTCCGGACGTCAGATCCATGGGCTAATACACACAAAAACTCAGAAAATTTGGGTGATTCTTAAAAAAAGGCTTGTAAATAAGGAAATGATCGTTAAGAAAAATGATGTAGTATAAGTGAAGGTTTCCAACTCATTACGGA
This sequence comes from Solanum piurae, assembly GCA_029582685.1. Taxonomy (NCBI): domain Eukaryota; kingdom Viridiplantae; phylum Streptophyta; class Magnoliopsida; order Solanales; family Solanaceae; genus Solanum; species Solanum piurae. The sequence goes on from JAJOOO010005296.1 coordinate 17,912, forward strand.
GGTCCTCATAAATATATGTTTTGAGAAATATTCTTTGGTATTCCTAGCGCCAGATCCATGGGCTAATACAAATGAAAAATCAGAAAATTTGAGGGATTCTTAAAAAAGTGTTGTAAATGCGGAAATGGACGTTAAAAATGGTGTGAGTATATACATGAATGTTCCCCTACTCATTACAAAGGTCCTCATTAGTATATTTTTAAGAATGTTTTTTTTTGTATTCTGTACTCAAGATCAATTGGGCCAAAACACACCAAAAAATAGAGAATTTAGGCGATTCTTAAAAAAATGCTTGTAAATACGGAAATGAGCGTTAAAAAAAATAGTGTGAGCATACGTGAAGTTCCCTAACTAATTATGAAGGGCCTCATTACGTTTTTTGAGAATTTTTTTTGGGTGCTCCGAGCACCAAATTCATGGGCATCACACACGAAAATTAGAGGATTTTGGTGATTCTTAAAAATGGGCTAGTAAATGCGGAAGCAAGCGTTAAAAAAATGATGTGAGTATACGTGAAGATTCTTCAACTCATTACGGAGGTACTCATAAAGTTTTTTGAGAAAAAAAAATTTGGTGCTTCAAGCGCCATATCAATTGGCTAATACACAGAAAAAATCAGGAAATTCAGGCGATTCTTAAAAAAATGCTTGTAAATGCGGAAATTGACGTTAAAAAAATGGTGTTAGTATAGGTGAAGGTTACCCAAATCATTACGAAGGTCTTCATGAATTTTTGGAGAAAAAGAATTTGGTGCTCCGGGCGCCATATCCATGAGCTAATACACACGAAAAGTCGAGGAAATTTGGGTGATTCTTAGAAAAAAGCTTATAATTACGGAAATGGACATTAAAAAAATTGTGCGAGTATACGTAAAGGTTCCCCAACTCATTACGGAAGTCCTCATTTAGTCTTTTGAGAAAAAAAAATTGGGTGCTCCAGACACCAGATATATAGGATAATACACACGAAAAAATGGGGAATTTGGGCGATTCTTAAGAAAGATCTTGTAAATGCGGAAATGTGTGTTAAAAGAATGGTGTGAGTATACGTGACGGTTCCCCATTTCATTACGGAGGTCCTCATAATTGTTTTTAAAAAATAATTTTGAATGTTATTTGCGCCAGAACCATTGCTAATACACACGAAAAATCGAGGAATTTTGGCGATTTTTATAAAACTGCTTGTAAATGCAGAAATGGGAGTTACAAAAATGATGTGAATATATGTGAAAGTTCTCCAACTCATTATAGAGGTCCTCATAAAAAAATTTGTGAAAAAAAATTGAGTGCTCCGGACGCCAGATCATGGGCTAATACACACGAAAAATTGAGGAATTTGGGTTATTCTTAAAAAAAGTTTTGTAAATGTGGAAATGAGCGTTTAAAAAATGGTGTGAGTATACGTGAAAGTTTCCCAAATAATTATGAAGGTCCTCATATAGTTTTGTTGGGTGCTTCGGGCGCCAGATCCATGGGCTATTACACACGAAAAATTGGAGAATTTAAGTGATTCTTAAAAAAGGGAATGTAAATGCGAAAATAATAGTTAAAAAAATGGTGTGAGTATACGTGAAAGTTCTTGACCTCATTACTGAGGTAAAAAAGTTTTTTGAGAAAAAAAATTTGGGTGCTCCAGGCTCCAAATCCATAGCCTAATACACACGAAAAATAGGAAAAGTTTAGTGATTCTTAAAAAAGGGTGTGTAAAGGTGGAAATAAGAGTTAAAAATATTGTGAGTACACATGAAGGTTCCCCAAATCATTACTGAGTCATCAAGTTTTTTCAGGAAAAAATTTGGGTGCTCCAGGCGCCAGACTCATGTGATAATACACACGAAAAATATGAGAATTTGGACAATTCTTGAAAAAGGTATTGTAAATGCAGAAATTGACGTTAAAAAAATAATTTGACTATACTTAAAGATTCCCCAACTCATTACGGAGGTCCTCATAAATTTAAAAAAAATATGGTGCTCCGATCGCTAGATCCATGGGCTAACACATGAAAAATCATGAAATTTGGCGATTCTTAAAAAGGGGCTTGTAAATGTAGAAATGGGTGTTAAAAAAATAGTGTAAGTATACGTGAAGGTTCCTAAATTCATTACGGAGGTCCTCATAAAGTTTTTTGATAAAAAAAATTTAAGTGCTTAGGGGGGCAAATCCATTGGTTAATAATACACACGAAAAATTAAGGAATTTAGACAATTCTTAAAAAAGGGCTTGTATATGCGAAAATGAAAGTTAAAAAAATAGTGTGAATATACGTAAAGGTTCCCCAACTTATTAAGGACTGCATCATAAAGTTTTTTGAGAATTTTTTTTATATTATATGGGTGCCAGATCCATGGGATAATACACACGAAAAAATTGAGCAATTTGGGCGATTCATAAAAAAGGCTTGTAAATGCGGAAATAGGCGTTAAAAAATTATGTGAATATGTGAAGGTTCCCCAACTCATTACGGAGGTCCTCATAAAAAATATTTTTGAGTGCTCCGAGAATCAGATTTATGGGCTAATACACACAAAAAATCGAGGAATTTGGGCGATTCTTTTAAAGAGGCTTGAAATGCGGAAATGAGTATTAAAAAAGGTGTGAGTATACATGAAGGTTCCCTAACTTATTAAAAAGGGCTTGTAAATGCAGAAATGGGCGTTGAAATAATTGTGTGAGTATACATGAAAGTTTTTCAACTCATTACGGAGGTCCTAATAAATTTTTGAGAAAAAACTTTAAGGTGCTCTAGACGCAAATTTATGGGCAATACACATAAAAAATCGAGGAATTTGAGCGACTCTTAAGGAAAGGCTTGTAAATGAGGAAATGGACATTAAAAAATGGTCTGAGTATATTTGAAGGTTTTCCTACTTATTACCGAGGTCCTCATAAATTTTTTTGAGAAAAAAAATTTGGATGCTCTGGGCGTCAAATCCATGAGCTAATACACACGAAAAATTAGGGAATTTGAGTGATTCTTAAAAAAGAGATTGTAAATAAAGAAATGGGGGTTACAAAATGGTGTGAGTATACGTGAAGATTCTCCAACTTATTACGGAGGTCCTCATAAAGTTTTTTTTAAGAAAAAATGGGTGCTCCGAGCACCAAATCAATGGGCTAATACACACAAAAAATTGGGAAATTTGGGCGATTCTTAAAAAAGTGTTTGTAAATGTGGAAATGATCGTTAAAAAATGGTGTTAGTATAGGTGAAGGTTCCCCAACTCATTACGGAGGTCCTCATAAAGTTTTTTGAGAAAAAAAATTGGGTGCTCCAGTTGCCAGATCCATAGGCTAATACACGCGAAAAATTGGAAAATTTGGGCGATTTTCAAAAAAGGGCTTGTAAATTCGAAAATGGAAGTTAACAAATTGGTGTGACTATAGGTGACGGTTCTCCAACTCATTACTGAGGTTCTCATTAGTTTTTTAATAAAAAAAGTTGAGTTCTCTGGGCGCCAGATTCGCGGGTTAATACATACGAAAAATCGAGAAATTTGAGCAATTCTTAAAAATGTGCTTGTAAATGCGGAAATGAGCATTAAAAATATGGTGTGAGTATACGTGAAGGTTCCCCAACTTATTACAGAGGTCCTCATAAATTTTTTTAGTAAAAAAAAATTGGGTGCTACGAGCACAAGATCCATGGGATAATACACACGAAAAATTAAGAAATTTGGGCGATTTTTAAAAAAGGGCTTGTTAATGTGGAAATGGCGTTAAAAATGGGGTGAGTATACGTGAAGGTTCCTCAACTCATTACGGAGGTCTTCATAAAAAAATTTGAAAAAAATATTGGGTGCTCCAGGCGTCAGATCCATGGCTAATACACACAAAAAATCAGAAAATTTTGATAATTCTTAAAAAGGTCTTGTAAATGCAGAAATGATAGTTAAAAAAATATTGTGAGTATACGTGAAGGTTCTCCAACTCATTACGGAGGTCCTCATAAAGATATTTTCTGAGAATTATTTTTTGGTATTCCTCTCACCATATCCATGGGCTAATACACATGAAAAATCAAGAAATTAGGGGTATTCTTAAAAGAAGTGTTGTTAATGCAGAAATGGACGTTAAAAATGGTGTGAGTATACGTGAATGTTCCCCTGCTAATTACGAAGGTCCTCATAATGATTTTTTTGAGAATTTGTGTTTGGTATTCTATACTAAGATCAATGGGCTAATACATACAAAAAATCAGAGAATTTGGGCGATTCGCAAAAAAAGGATTGTAAATGCGGAAATGGACGTAAAAAAAATGGTGTGAGTATATGTAAAGGTTCCCAAACTAATTACGGAGGTTCTCATAAATTTTTTTGAGAAATGTTTTTTTAGTGTTCTAGGCGCCAGATCCATGGGCTAATAAAAACAAAAAGTCAAATAATTTGGGTGATTCTTAAAAACTGGCATGTAAATGAGGAAATGGACGTTAAAAAAATGGTGTAAGCATATGTGAAGGTTCCCCAACTAATTACGAAGGGCCTTATTAAGTTTTTTGAGAAACTTTTTTGGGTGCTCCGGGCACCTGATCCATGGGCTAATACACACAATAAATTAGAGAATTTTGGCGATTCTTTAAAAAGAGTTTGTAAATGCGGAAATGGGCTATAAAAATTTGTGTGAATATACGTGAAGGTTCTTCAACTCATTACAGAGGTCCTCATTAGTTTTTTGAGAAAAAAAATTGGGTGCTCTAGGCGCTAGATACATGGGATAATATACACGAAAAATTGGGAAATTTGGGTAATTCTTAAAAATGTGCTTCTAAATGCGGAAATGAGCATTAAAAATATGGTGTGAGTATACGTGAATGTTCCCCAACTTATTACGGAGGTCCTCATAAATTGTTTTAGTAAAAAAAAATTAGGTGCTACGAGCGCCAGATTCATGGGCATTTACACACGAAAAATCTGGGAATTTGGATGATTTTTAAAAAAGGGCTTGCTAATGTGGAAATGGCGTTAAAAATGGTGTGAGTATACGTGAAGGTTCCCCAACTCATTACGGAGGTCTTCATAAAATATTTTGAAAAAAAAAGGGTGCTCCAGGCGTCAGATCTGTGGCTAATACACACACAAAATCAGAAAATTTGGGTGATTCTTAAAAGGGATCTTGTAAATGCATAAATGATAGTTAAAAAATATTGTGAGTATACGTGAAGGTTCTCCAACTCATTACGGAGGTCCTCATAAAGATATTTTCTGAGATTTTTTTTTTTGGTATTCCTCTCGCCAAATTCATGGGCTAATACACATGAAAAATCAGGAAACTAGGGGAATTCTTAAAAGAAGTGTTGCTAATGCGGAAATGGACATTAAAAATGGTGTGAGTATATGTGACTGTTCCCCTACTCATTAATGGTTCTCATAAAAAAAATTGAGAAATGTTTTTTGAGTGTTCTAGGCGCCAGATCGATGGGCTAATAAACACGAAAAGTTAGACAACTCGGGTGATTCTTAAAAACTGGCTTGTAAATGCGGAAATGAGCGTTAAAAAAATGGTGTAAACATACGTGAAGGTTCCCCAACTAATTACGGAGGGCCTCATTAAGTTTTTTGAGAAATTTTTTTGGGTGCTCCGGGCACCAGATCCATGGGCTAATACACACGATAAATCAGAGAATTTTGGCGATTCTTAAAAAAGGGTTTGTAATTGCGGAAATGGGCGTTAAAAAAATAGTGTGAATATACGTGAAGGTTCTTCAACTCATTACGGAGTTCCTCATAAAGTTTTTTGAGAAAAAAATTGGGTGTTTCAAGTGCCAGATCATTGGCTAATACACACAAAAAATTGAGAAATTTGAGCGATTCTTAAAAAAGGGCTTGTAAATGCGTAAATGGGCGTTAAAAATGGTGTGAGTATACGTGAAGGTGCCCCAACTCATTATGGAGGTCCCCATAAAGTTTTTTGAGAAAAATTTGGGTGCTCTGGGCGCTAGATCCATAGGTTATACACACAAAAAAATCGAGAAATTTGGGTGATTCTTAAAAAAGGCTTGTAATTGCGGAAATAGGCGTTAAAAAAATGGTGTGAGTTAGGTGAAAGTTTCCCAACTCATTACGGAGGTCCTCATTAAGTCTTTTGGAGAAAAAAAATTGGGTGCTCCAGGCGCTAGATATATGGGCTAATACACACGAAAAATCAGAGAATTTGGGTGATTCTTAAAAAAAGGCTTGTCAATGCGGAAATTTGCGTTAAACAAATGGTGTGAGTATACGTGAAGGTTCCCCAACTCATTATGGAGGTCCTAATAAAAAAATTTGGGTGTTACTTGCGCCAGATCCATGGGTTAATACACACGAAAAATCAGATAATTTGGGCGAATTTTTTAAAAGTGCTTGTAAATGCAGAAATGGACGTTAAGAAAATAGTGTGAGTATACATAAAGGTTCCCCAACTCATTACAGAGGTCCTCATAAAGTTTTTTGAGAATTTTTTTTTGAGTGATTCGGGCGCCAGATCCATGGGTTAATACACACGAAAAATCGAGAAATTTGGGCTATTCTTAAAAAAAAGGCTTGTAAATGCGAAATGAGCGTTAAAAAAATTGTGTGAGTATACGTGAAGGTTTTCCAAGTCATTATGGAGATCCTCATTAATTTTTTGAGAAAAAAATCATGGGTGCTCCGAACGCCATATCCATGAGTTAATACACACGAAAAATTGGGAAATTTGAGTAATTCTTAAAAAAAGGCTTGTAAATGCGGAAATAAGCGTTAAAATGGTGTGATTATACGTGAAGGTTCCCCAACTCATTACTGAGGTCCTCATTAAGTTTTTTCAGGAAAAAAATTGGGTGCTCCAGGCGTCAGACTCATGGACTAATTCACACGAAAAATTGGAGAATTTGAACGATTCTTAAAAAATGGCTTGTAAATACAGAAATTGACGTTAAAAAAATGATTTGACTATACTTGAAGGTTCCCCAACTCATTACGAAGGTCCTCATAAAGTTAAAAAAAATTATGGTGCTCCGAGCATCATATCCATGAGCTAAATACACATGAAAAATCTTGGAATTTGAACGATTCTTAAAAAGGGGCTTGTAAATGCGGAAAAAGGGCGTTAAAAATAGTGTGAATATACGTGAAGGTTCCCCAACTTATTACGGACTGCAACATAAAGTTTTTTGAAATTTTTTTTTGTATTCTCTTGGCGCCAGATCAATGGACTAATACACACAAAAAATTGGGGAATATGAGTGATTCATAAAAAGAGCTTGTAACTGTGTAAATAGGCGTTAAAAAATTATGTGAGTATATGTGAAGGTTTCCTAACTCATTACGGAGGTCCTCATAAAGTTTTTTGAGAATTTTTTTTTGAGTGCTCCGAGCATCAGATTTATGGGCTAATACACACAAAAAATCGAGGAATTTGGGTGATTCTTTAAAAAAGGCTTGTAAATGCGGAAATGAGCATTAAAAAAAGGTGTGAGTATATATGAATGTTCCCTAACTTATTACGGAGGTCCTCAAAAAGTTTTTGATAAAAAAAAATTGGGTGCTCTGGGCGTCAGATCCATGAGCTAATTAACACATGAAAAATAAGAGAATTTGGGTGATTCTTAAAAAAGGGCTTGTAAATACGGAAATAGGTGTTAGAAAAATGGTGTGAGTATGCGTGAAGATTCCCCAACTCATTACGGAGGTCCTCATAAAGGTTTTTAAGGAAAAAAAATTAGGTGTTTCAAGCGCCAGATCCATGGGGTAATACACACGAAAATCGGTGAATTTGGACGATTCTTAATAAAGGGCTCTTAAATGCAGAAATGGGCATTAAAAAAATGGTGTGAGTATACTTGAAGGTTCCTCAAATCTTTACAGAGATCCTCATAAAGTTTTTTGAGAATTTCTTTTGGGTGCTCTAGGCGCCAGATCCATGGGATAATCCACACAAAATATTAGGGAATTTGAAGTTTGCAAATGCGAAAATGGGAGTTAAAAATGGTGTTAGTATAGGTGAATGTTCCCTAACTCATTATAGAGGTTCTCATAATATTTTTTGAGAAAAAAATTGGGTGCTCCAGACGACAGATCCATGGGCTAATACACACAAAAAATTAGAGAGTTTGGGTGACTTTTAAAAAAATCTTGTAAATACGGAAATGGGCGTTAAAAAAATTATGTGAGTATACGTGAAATTTTTCCAACTCATTACGGAGGTCTTCATAAATTTTTTGACAAAAAACTTTGGGGTGCTCCGGGCGCCAGATCTATGGGCTAAATACACACGAAAAATCAGGGAATTTGAGCGATTCTTAAAAAAAGACTTGTAACTGCGGAAATGGGCATTAAAAAAATGGCGTGAGTATACTTGAAGATTCCCCTACTTATTACCGAGGTCCTCATAAATTTTTTTGAGAAAAAAAATTGGATGCTCCGGCCGCCAAATCAATGAGCTAATACACACAAAAAATCAGGGATTTGTGCGATTCTTAAAAATATGCTTGTTAATGTAGAAATGAGCGTTAAACAATGGTGTTAGTATAGGTGAAGGTTCCCCAACTCATTACGGATGTCCTCATAAAAAATTTTGAGATAAAAAATATGTGGGTGCTCCAGTTGCCAGATCCATATGCTAATACACACGAAAAATAGGGGAATTTAGGCGATTCTTAAAACAAGGCTTGTAAATGCAGAAATGAGCGTTAAAAAAATGGTGTGACTATACGTGAAGGTTCTCCAACTCATTACAGACGTCCTCATTAGTTTTTTGAGGAAAAAAAATTGGGTGCTCTAGGCGCCAGATCCATGGGCTATTACACACGAAAAATTGGGAAATTTGGGTGATTCTTAAAAATATGTTTCTAAATGAGGAAATGAGCATTAAAAATATGGTGTGAGTATACATGAAGGTTCCCCAACTTATTACGAAGGTCCTCATAAATTCTTTTGAGAATTTTTTTTTTGGGTACTACGAGCGCCAGATCCATGGGCAAATACACATGAAAAATCAAGGAATTTGTGCGATTCTTAAAACATGGCTTGTTAATGTGGAAATGGCGTTAAAAAATGGTGTGAGTATACGTGAAGGTTCCCCAACTCATTACGGAGGTCCTCATAAGGTTTTTTGGAAAAAAAATTTGGGTGCTTCGGGCATCAATTCCATGGGCTAATACACACAAAAAATAGAAAATGTGGGTGATCCGTAAAAAAAGTCTTGTAAATGCGGAAATGGTTGTTAAAAAATTGGTGTGACTATACGTGAAGGTTCCCCAACTCATTACGGAGGTTCTCATCAAGATATTTTTTGAGAATTTTTTTTTGGTATTCCTAGCGCCAGATCCATGGGCTAATACACATGAAAAATCAGGAAATTTGAGGGATTCTTAAAAAAAGAGTTGTAAATGCGGAAATGGGCGTTAAAAATGGTGTAAGTATACGTGAAGGTTCCCCTACTCATTACGAAGGTCCTCATAATAATTTTTTTGAGAAAAGTTTTTTGGTAATTTGTACTCAAGATCAATGGGCTAATACACACGAAAAATCAGAGAATTTGGGCGATTCTTAAAAAAGGGCTTGTAAATGCGGAAATGAACGTAAAAAAAAATGGTATGAGTATACGTGAAGGTTCCCAAACTCATTACGGAAGTCCTCATAAAGTTTTTTAAGAAATTTTTTTTGGGTGTTCTGGGTGCTCGATCCATGGGCTAATACACACGAAAAGTCGGACAATTTAGGTGATTCTTAAGAAAGGACTTGTAAATGCGGAAATGGAATTTTAAAAAATAGTGTAAGCATACGTGAAGGTACCCCAACTAATTTCGAAGGACCTCATTAAGTTTTTTGAGAAACTTTTTTGGGTGCTCCGGACACTAGATCCACGGGCTAATACACACGATACATCAGAGAATTTTGGTGATTCTTAAAAAAGGGCTTGTAAATGCAAAAATGGGCGTTAAAAAAATGGTGTGAGTATACGTGAAGGTTCTTCAACTCATTACGGAGGTCCTCATAAAAAATTTTGAGAAAAAAATTGGGTGCTTCAAGCGCTAGATCAATTGGCTAATACACACAAAAAATCGAGGAATTCGGGAGATTCTTAAAAAAAGGCTTGTAAATGCGGAAATTGGCGTTAAAAAATGGTGTTAGTATAGGTGAAGGTTCCTCAACTCATTATGGAGGTCTTCATGAAATTTTTTTAGAAAAAAAAAATTGGGTGCTCCGCGCCAGATCCATGGGCTAATACACACAAAAAATCGAGGAATTTGGGCGATTCTTAAAAAAGGGCTTGTAAATGCGGAAATGAGCGTTAAAAAATGGTGTGAGTATATGTGAAGGTTTCCCAAGTCATTATGGAGGTCATCATACAGTTTTTTGGGGGAAAAATGTTGGGTGATCCGAGCGCCAGATCCATGGTTTATTACATACGAAAAATTAGAGAATTCGAACGATTCTTAAAAAAAGGCTTGTAAATACGAAAATGGGCATTACAAAAATGGTGTGAGTATACGTGAAGGTTTCCCAACTCATTATGGAGGTCCTCATAATTTTTTTTGAGAAAAAAAAATTGGGTGCTCTGGGCGCATGATCCATCGGCTAATACACACGAAAAATCGGAGAATTTGGGTGATTCTTAAAAAAGGGCTTGTAAATGCAGAAATGGGCGTTAAAAAAATCATGTGAGTATATGTAAAGGTTCCCCAACTCATTACGGAGGTCCTCATAAAAAATTTTAAGAAAAAAAAATTTGGGTGCTCAGGGAGCCAGATCAATGGGCTAATACACAAGAAAAATCAGAGAATTTGAGCAATTCTTAAAAAAATGCTTCAACATGCGGAAATGGGCATTAAAAAAATGGTGTGAGTATACGTAAGGGTTACCCAACTCATTACGGAGGTCCTCATAAAGTTTGTTTAGACAAAAAATTATTGTGCTTTGGGCGCCAGATTCAAGGGCTAATACACGAAAAATTGGGGAATTTTGGCGATTCTTAAAAAAAGGCTTGTAAATGCGGAAATGGGCGTTAAAAATTGGTGGGAGTATATGTGAAGGTTCTCCAACTCATTACAGAGGTCCTCATAACGTTTTTTGAGGGGAAAAAATTGGGTGCTCTGGGCGCCAGGTCCATGGGCTAATACGCATGAAAAATCGGAGAATTTGGGCGATTTATAAAAAAAGGGATTGTAAATGCGCAAATGGGCGTTAAAAATGGTGTGAGTATACGTGAAGGTTCCCAACTTATTACGGAGGTCCTCATAGCGTTTTTTGAGAAAAAAATTTGGGTGCTCTGGGTGCCAGATCCATGGGCTAATACACATACAAAATCGGGAAGTTTGGAGGATTCTTTAAAAAAGGCTTTTAAATATGGATATGAGCGTTAAAAAAATGATTTGAGTATACGTGAAGGTTCTCCAACTCATTACGGAGGTCCTCATAAAGTTTTTTGCATTTTTTTTGGGTGTTCCGAGCACCAGATCCATGGGCCAATACACACAAAAAATCGGGGAATTTTAGTGATTCTTATAAAAAGGACTTGTAAATGTGGAAATGGGTGTAAAAAAATGGTATGAGTATACGTGAAGGTTCTCCAACTCATTACCGATCCTCATAAAGGTTTTTAATAAAAAAAGATTGGGTGCTCCGGGTGCCAAATCCATGGTCTAATATACAATAAAAGTCGGGGAATTTGAACGATTCTGAAAAAATGGCATGTAAATGCAGAAATGGGAGTTAAAAATAGTGTGAGTATACGTTAAGGTTCCCCAACTCATTACGGAGGTCCTCATAATTTTTTTGAATTTTTTTTTTTGGGTGCTTCGGGTGCCAAATCCATGGGCTAATACACACGAAAAATAGAAAAATTGAGAGATTCTTAAATAAGGGCTTGTAAATGCAGAAATGGGCGTTAAAAAATGGTATGAGTATACGTAAAGGTTCCCCAATTCATCACAGATGTTCCTCATAATTTTTTTTAAAAATAAAATAAAATTGAGGTGCTCCGAGGTGCTAGATCCATAAGCTAATATACATGAAATCAGGAAAGCCGCGTAATTCCTAAAAGTTGCTTGTAAATGCGAAAATATGTGAAAAAATGTTGGGATTGTAGGTAACGCTTCCCTAACTCATTAAAAAGGTCCTCATAAAGTTTTCTCGAAATTCTTTTTGGGATACTCCGAGGTGCAATATTATTCAGTGTTTAAATAAATATAATTTAAAACATTTTTGATCCCTCAGTTATTAGTAAAATCTAATTCTAGTCATTGTATTGAAGCACATTTAATTTTAAAGCACATATTTTTGAATGTTATGTTATTGAATCATATATCATAAAAATCAGAATAAAAATATACCAATAATTGGATCAAAAGCTCCATTATGATCCCAAATAAAAATAAAATACCAGAATTTCTTTATATATTACACCACATAAAAATCTCTAATATAACCAAAAAAATAATAATCTTAAAAACATTAAGCAAGAGTAAATAAATATACTAACATGAGTATATCATATGTTCAATTAAATTGCATAATATTCTTTCTTTAGTAATTAAAAAAGACTAAATTCCAAAAATATATAAACATTTTGAGATAAACTACTATTACATATTAAATTAATTCCATGACACAAGTGATGTTGTTATAGAGACAAATGCCCATGATCTATTCATCTACCACTCTAGACGTTCATTATGTAAAAGTAATTGTATTTTATTTATTTTTCTTCTTTTTGTTCCACTTTTTTATTTGAAAATTTCTTGTTCGAGCTTTGAGAATGGTGTTTATTTTGGTAGAGGATGATTCCTTTTTTAATGTGCTTTACATGACACTGATTTAGATTATTCAGAGGTCCCGAAATTGATATAGTACATGAAGTGAATTTGAAGTTTATGAATTCTATTACTCCCTTCTTATCATCGAATTCACAACCTATTTATAATATTGTATTCACGATCTACTAGTTATGTAAATATTTATATAGCATACGAAATAAAATTATTAAATTATGTTAAATTCATATTATATGAGAAATTTATTCGTTAATCAAAGCATTTGATGTATATGGTATGATAATTGCTAAAGCACAAAATAGTGCAAAATCATATTATTTGGCATTTGGTTAATGAAGAATTTTTTAAATTCTCGACAAACAAAAACATTTTACTCTCTAAAACACAAATGTAATTAATCAACCTAATAAATTTCAAATTTAGTACAAACTAGATAGAATTTTTAAAATTTTCCACTATATAGTAAAAGTTTAAAGAGACTAATAACAATATTGAATTTAAGATATGAAAATATGCATTTTGTATCGATCTTAAATTACTATACAAATATTTATAGATATTTAAATAATTTTTTTAATATATAAGGTGTTTGAATAAATGTTACTGATTTTTTATAAATTTATAGATTGTGCTTTAGATCCGCCATGAATTATATAAATACATTTGCAGGATATGTGATTAATTACAGATTTATACAATCCTTTTCCACAAAATATTAAGGAGAAAAAAAAGTACAAGATATAATAAAAGAGATTAGTCATAGGAGATCATTTCCTCCGAAAAACATGATTTAACTTCTTTTTTTAATTTTTTTAGATTTTTTTTTAATTTCTTTGAAGTGGGGTTTGGGGGGTCCTTGAATCAATTGATGACTCGATTTGTTGAAATCCCATATGATGTGTTTTAAGTGAAAAAGACCAATACCATGAGAGATAGGTGAATTTATGCCACGTGGCACAATAGAAAAAACAATAATTCCGTTTAATTATGGGATGAGATAAATAAAATACTTTATGAAATTTAGTTAATTTCAATACTTTAGTACAAAAAAATTCACAGAATTAATTGTTATCAATAATCAAACGCGGATAAATACAATAATAGCATATTGTATCTCAAGATTATAAGATGTCTTTCTTTTTTCTCTAATTACAAGATAAAATATATATTTTTTACAATAAGTTTAATTTTAGAATTACAATTCTACTCATTTTATATTTTTCTGCCAAAAAATCTTGTAAAATCAAAGCTTAAATAATTTGAAACATGTCAATTAGATTGGACATGTAGAGTATCTCTCCATTTAAACTGCCCATTTATATTACCATGGGTGTTTTACTTTACTCTTAACAAATACTTTTTTTTTGGCTTAATGTAAAGTTGTTATAAATAAAATTTCTTAATTTCATTTAATACTCTCATGTATATTAATTAATTATAAATAAATGCACATACTATGAGCGTGGGATAAGGTGGCGTAAGAAACGTATCTTGGACTTAACTTAACCTTCAATATCAGCTCACGAGGGATTGTCCAATGTTATTAAGGAGATCACTCATTCCTTTTTCATTCTATGTGAAACTCTTCAATACCTCACCTTACGCTCAAAACTGGACATCTGGACTGTGGCCAATTTAATATGGGGACCTAACATCGATAAATAATAATTGGAATGAGTTGTGCTCTATAAATAAATAAATCAATGAATCTTGGACCTAACTCAATCTCAAAATGTAGCTCATGAGGAAAAAATTGCATAATATCATGTAAGGAAACCACTCACTCTTTTTTCATCGTATGTGAGACCCTTCAATATGTGGGGAGTTGAGGAGGTTCAGAGATGAGATGATCAAGAGGTGGGGAATGGGGTTGTTGGGTGGGCGGAAGGAGATAATTATCTTGAAATGTCACTTATGAAATTTATTTTTCGCACTTTCACTCAGAAAGTCGTTTTATCAATTTTAAATAAAAAAATTTCCTAAAGAAAATATTTTGACCAATCAAAGAATTTTTTTTTTCATTTTTCCTTCACACCAAACACATCTATAGTATATAATATATACATATTATTTTATTTATTTATTTATTTATTTATTTATACACTATATTTCAGCAAAGAGATGTCAACCTACTAGATGGAAAAAATGTCTTTCGAGGAAGAAACCACCAAGGATAAAAATAAAATTAATCAACATCATGTCATCATAATGCCTAAAAATTGGAAGTAGATCTACTCTTTAAATAAATTTGATTTTATTAGTTTTGATTTAATGCAAATTTAAGAAAAGTATTTAACACTAAAATATAACTAAACTCAAAATTTGGATCGTGGAAAGAGGAACGGGTAAAATTGGAAATAATGCAATATTAGATTTGAAGAAAAAAAAAAGTCTCAAGTCAACAAGAATATTAAGCAATAAAATAATAATCTTTCAAAATTCATGAAGTCCATATATTTTTAAAAAGAAAATAATTTTGTATATGTACATTCTTAATAAATTAGGACTTGGAACATTTCAAAAACTTCCAACAAAGAAAAAGAGAGAAACTCTTATTATTTAGTTGGAGATTAAACAAAAGAAATCCTAAAATTCTCACTTAAATTTTAAAAAATTAAAATAATTTAAAAAAAAATTGAAATGTCATTTCAATTTTTGATATCAAAATTTATAAATAGACAAATCAAATAGAGTGTTTCCTCCTTTAATGAGTGTGAATCTGAATAAGTATATGGGCCCTATGATCCGTCAATGTTAACTCGTTAATAAACCCTATACGATACGACTCCAAACTAATAAGGTAATAAAAATACCAAATTACGAACCGTGATGCAATAAAAATATAAAAGAAAAAGAAAGTTATGTGTACATTAAGTGATTATTATATATCATATATTTGCCTTTTGAATTACACATTAAAAAAAATAAAAAAAAATTAGGAAAAGCATTAGTAAAGAAAGCTAAAACATTACAAATTTTACAATAGAACAAAGAAGGTCATACAGAAACAACTCCATCCTTTCCTTTTATTTTCCAACCATTTATTAGATTCCTTCAATGGGTCTTTCATATGCCCATTAAAAAAAAAATTGTACAAAATTTTCAGCTGATTTCTTCCCAAAAAAAGTAGAAAAAAGAAACCCCATCTCAATTTCTTGATAAATTTGTTCATATATTTTTGCTGTTTTTCAGTGGGGGGTTTTCTGGGACTTTAAGATACAGACTCCTCTGTGTTTTCTTGAGTTTTTGTGTGTTTTCTGCAGAAGTTTGTTTTGGGTCTATTGCAGAAAAAAGTATATAAATTTTGCTATTAAAAGGGTGAAGAGAATAATCAAAAACTTGTAAAGACTGTATTTTTATACTTTTAAAAAAAATTATTTTCTAAGGAAGACAAAAAAAAAAAAAGCTTTCTCTTCACAAGACTGGTTTTTTTTCCTTCCCTTGACAATTTAATTGTTATTGTAAAATTTTAAGAAAAAAAAAGATTGGAAAGATGGGAAAGGAAGGACCTTGCTATCACTGTGGTGTTACAAGTGAGTTCTTAATTCTTCAATGTATTTTTTTTGTGAATTTTCAAGAAAGGTGGAGTCTTTTTTTTTTTTTTTGGGTCCTGTAGAATTCTTGTTGTTTTGTAATTTTTTTATTTTTTTTGCTTAGATGAGTTGTTCAATAATGGAACTGGATACCCATATGGTTGTTGCTTCAAAAATGAAAAAAATACTAGCACATTGAACAAATAAAGATTGATATGTACTATTATGCATCCAGTGCATTTAGTTTTGAATTTTGTTTTGTTTGTACTGTTAGTGAAATCCCTGAATTTCAATACTGGGGTTTTGAGTTAGAATTCATTTCTGAAAATAGTTTACTTTTTGATTTCTTCCAACCATTGACTCTCTTATAGTTTATTTGTGTGTAGAAATATTGCTAAAACATCTAGAAGTTCAAGTCATTCCCTTATTGTTTCCAACAGAATTGGGGATATTTTGATTGTGTTGAATTCTTGATTTCCCTTCTAAACTCTGTGTTATGGATCCTTCATTTGCCTTGATATCAAACGGATTTCCTCGGATGCGTTAGACATGGGTATAGGGTACTTTGTGCAAGCCCTTCAAAATATACTTAAAATTAGCAACGTTGCGCATACCAATACCATATGCTTACACACATCCATATGGGATTCCTATAAGTAGTCCATGTAACATAGCTTCCTAATGTAGAAATGTACTTCGTTAGGTGCTTGTATTTTAAGTTGCTATTGGTGCAAGCTGAATTCTTGCTCAATGTGGCATTGATATGGTCCTTTAGGGAGCAAATACCGCCCAAAGATGACAAGACTCATCTATATTCATGTTCCCTGGTCTTTCTAATATGAAAAGTTCTTTCCTGGAACTAATGTGTTTGATTGCTAATTCATGCTTCCGTTACAATTATAGAATCAAATAAGTTGTATGAATGCACTTCCTTTGTCAGTGTCTCACTAAGCAAAGGCTTGAAGTTTTATCTTATATTTTTTTAATCCTGTGATCAAGTTGCTTGTTTCCAGATCCTGCTTGGGCTGGTTTCGACATTGTGATAGTTGGCCCATTGTGACAAAATTTTAGGATGCCTTTGAATTGGATACTCTCTCCAACATGATATTACTTAAAGTCATCTTGGATAATGGAAATGCTTGTTTGCTTGATGTTGACTTGTGTGGCAAATTGTTCATGCACGCAGAGGTGATAAACTGGTTTGGACTGTAAAATGGCTTGAGTTCAAGTAGGTTTACAGGAGTTTGTTAAAGATGTCATGTTGCCCCTTGGGTTGCGGCTCTTCCTCGTATCTTACGTGAATGTGTGATGCTTCGTGCGCCAGATGGCCCTTTTATTGTTCTTAGGAGTATAACTCTTTAAGCTTGGCTTTTTAAGTCATCCAATGCACGACTTCTGATGGAAAATTCTATGGAGTTCGTTGCTCCTTTATTTTATCCTACTTTTAGCTTAGTTGTTGAGTGGATGACTTTCTTTTGCTTGTCTGATTGCTTCACTGGATGATAACTTCCTCAGCTTTCTTTTGACAATGATTAATGAGTTACTTTCTTTATCTGTGTACTTAATTTGTTACACTTCTATGGAAGAATCATTTGTAGATCTTTCTTCTACTTTAGCTGCCAGTATACTTTTACCTTCTGCGACTGAAAACATGAGAAAGAAAGCTGGTGTATCATTTCGTTGATTTGCATAAGAAGTGACCATCATTGGCCAATCTTACTCCTTTCTATGTTTCTGGAAAGATGTATACCATCTTTTCAGTTCTCCTTGCACATGAAATGTCAGCCTGCTAGTTAGTTTCTTCTTTTCTATTTCTTCGATGCTTCCATTCTTTCCAAATTTTCAGTATTTTAGATACCATTAATTCTTCCCGAGATCATTTACTTTGAGTACATTCTTAACCATCAAAATCATGCTGCAGGTACTCCACTTTGGCGTAATGGACCTCCAGAAAAGCCAGTACTGTGCAACGCATGTGGATCTCGGTGGAGAACAAAAGGGACTTTGGCAAACTATACTCCTCTGCATGCAAGAGCAGAACCTTGTGACTTTGAGGAACACAGGGTTTCACGGTTCAAAAACATTTCTATGAAGAACAAAGAGGCCAAAATTCTGAAACGAAAGCAAAGTCATGATAATGCAGAAGTTGGAACTCCTCCTGATTATAATCTAGGTTTCCGTAAGGTCTTAGATGAAGATACTAGCAATAGGTCAAGTTCTGGCTCTGCTGTCTCAAACTCTGAGAGCTGTGCGCAGTTTGGTAGTGCTGAAGGAAGTGATTTGACAGGTAAACAAAAGCCAATAATTGCAAACATTAAACTGTGAACTACTTTTCCCTTCTCCAGAAGAGGCAGGATTGTTGTGTTACAGTTGGGGTCATTCTCTTTGGTATAGAAACTGAGTTAATTGTTTATCGGAGATATTACATAAGTAGATATTCTAATAGCTACTTGATAAATTGTACAGGGACTCATATTTTGATGCCTACTGTTTCTGTTCGACATCTATTATTAGGTATGGAGGTCGCGGATTAGGGTAGATAGTTGAGTGTCGTCTTGCTTTTCAACGGGATTAGGATTGGTGGTAGTTTAGAACCAGTGTCTGTCATAGTGTTTTCTCGGTTTTGTTATCTGTTATTTATTATGTTTAGGTGATCGCTCTATTTTGCTGATGTTACTGCTCCTTGCTTGTATGCTCTGCACTACTTTTCTATTAGTTGTCATGTTTTCTTCACTGTCGTTTTCCCTTTTCATTACTACTTTGATGTGATACACTAGAGCTGAGGGTCTTTCGAAAAGAACCTCTCTACCTCCATGAGGTAGGGCTAAGGTCTGTGTACTACCCTCCCCAGACCCCACTTTGTGTGATTTCATTAGGTATGTTGTTGTTGTTCTCAGAATTATTTCATATTCTCCAATCTCCAGTATGGATATTTTTGGATAATTACAGCCCCTTCTCTAGTATTACGGCTGCATTTTCTTCTAAAACTGAAAATTTTGGTGCCAAATCTTGAGCTTGGTAGAGTAATTTTGTTCTAAGCATTTTCTTGTGTTTTAAGTTATTGTTTTGGTGTTTTTTTTGGCTCTCCATCCCTTTTAATTTCAATAGCTGCATGAAATATTTACACGTTAATTTGGTTTTCAGGTCCAGCGCAATCCAATATATGGGATTCAACGGTGCCTTCAAGGAAGAGAACCTGTTTCAATCGTCCAAAGCCATCTTCAGTAGAAAAGCTCACTAAAGACCTATATACCATCTTACATGAACAACAAAGTTCATACTTGTCTGCATCATCTGAGGAGGAGTTGCTTTTTGAGAGTGACAAGCCTATGGTTTCTGTTGAGATAGGACATGGAAGTGTACTAATGCGGCATCCTAGTACAATAGGTAGAGAAGAAGAATCGGAAGCCAGCTCTCTTTCCGTTGACAACAAGCACCGTTCTGTCAGTGATGCTTATTCACGATTGACTACCCCTCCTGTAAATATTAGTAAGGGTGTCAATTCACCAAATATGGGTACCGAGAGAATCAAGAAACCTACTGGTCCGGCTATAGAACAAGACCAGATTAAAAGGTGCTTTCTCTATTAGTCTTGATAGCATGTAAAGTTCCTTTGAGAAAGGAAAATTTGTGTTGCGCGTGTTCAGACAGAATATGAGGTGTTAAATGCATCATATCTGCTAAATTATCTTTCTGTTTTTTTTATTTTATAATTCTTTTTTGCAGAAACAAGGATCACCTTGAAAAACTACAAATTCTTGGACATCATAATTCACCCCTTCGCTATATAGACCTGAAGGTATTTTATTCCCTCTTGTATTCCTATGAAGAAATTTTGTTTTGCTTTCTATAAATACAACCATAGCATGTCCCGACAATACCAACTTGTCCGTGCTGCACGACTCCGTATCCACAATATTTCTCTATGTTCCAGCCTTTTAGTTGAGTGTTCTTGTAGACTTAAAGTGATGTTTATCTTTTGATGAACAACTTTTGACCTGTGTGGATTTGCTTCCTCTTCAACAATACATGCCTTGGCCATTTCCAAAATTGATTCAGTTTTAGTTGTTACTCGTATTAATCAAAAGTTGAAAGATTATGTGAATACTTGGGTACAGGATGTACTTAATTATGAAGAATTCACGAGTCATTTGTCAAGTGATGAACAGCAGCAACTACTGAAGTACTTACCACCTGTTGATTCTTTTGCGCCTCCAGATAGGTTTGTCTGTCTTCTCTGTTGTTCACTTTCTCGGTCATGTTTTGGCTTTATATTGAACTCGAACAATAAAGAAAATTCAATCTAGGTAGCTCAACCAGCTGATTGTTTTTGTGTTCTTTTCTCTCTCTTTAGTCTTAGAAGCGTGTTCGAGAGCTCTCAATTCGAGGAGAACCTGTGTTCCTTCCAGAAACTTCTCGCAGAAGGTGTTTTTGATAACTCATTTTCAGGAGTGACATTAGAAGATTGTAGAAACTTGAAGAGATTTATATTGTGCTATTTAACAAAGTCAAAGTGGATGCAACAATATAATTTACTCAAGGTTTGTTTACTAACGATTCACTGCATAGATATTGAACATGTGACACACCATCTTTTATGTTACATCTGCTAAATGTAAAGTGCAACTTTATTGAAGCTAATTTTGTTCTTTGGTAGGACAAAAAATGTAAGAATAGTAGCAGCGGTTCTGAAGTTGCCGGAGAGCCAAATGTTGTTGGCACATGTCATTCAGCTAATGTGAAGAAACCACGGGAGGGGCAATATCCGAAGTGTTCAGGTCAGTTGTGTTCCTCTTTTACTTTTTCCGTTATGACATTTGACAATTATTCTGCCGTACACTTGTTTCTGTTGTAGACAACTAAACTTTGCATTAGTTTTGAGCATTCGCAACTAAATTTTTTAACTTGTTATTTGCTGTGCCATATAACTCGTAAGAATCAGAAAATGTTCCTTACTATGCAATGGCTTATTTCTTCACAAATGAGCAACCACGTAGCTTGACTTATGACTTAATGTGTTGGTGTAAATTGGCTTATAATGAGAGATGTTAGAAGGCAAGGGATTCATATGATAAAGATCTACCTATATATATCTGTCTTCTATTATGGTCCCGGATTCTAGCCCTTTTAAGTTATCGGGTTCTAAATTAATAATTTGTACATATTAAATGGATTTCCTAAGACAAGCACTGTTTGGATCAAAGTTACTATGTTTGACTGAACCCGTACCTTGAACTCTAGCTTTGCCCCTGCCTCTCCCACCTAGAAAGAATGAAGAAGAAAAAAAAGAAGCTTTTGCTCCATTTCCATGTGCAATGTGTTCTTTGATTATATATTTGCTAATTCCAACAAATTAAGATTTACGAGCTATTTTGCTTCAGGTGCAAAGACGACAATGAAGAGCCCCAAAAGGGTGGTGATGAAAAGCATCTATGAGCAGAAGGAACTAGTAGACAACGATGGCTCTTGCTTCAGTCCAAGAAGCTCGTTCGCCTTGCCTTCTGAGAATAGTTCCCTCGTTTTGGATTCTTTCCATTCTGCAAATGAAAACTCCCATCAGGACTTGCTGCTGGACGTGCCATCCAATAGCTACTGCCCTCAGGCGGAACTACTCTTACCTACATCAAGTTTTACTACTCAAGCAAGTACTAGTAGTAGCTCAATGTACCCTCCACATTTCGTCCGTCCCTAACAATACCATCATTACTTTGCTTGCTTTCCTTAGGATATCAAAACAACATGGTAGTGTTGCATTTCCCATGCAAACTTAATATTGGATTTTGTCAAAGAGGTTCAGATGGTTACCTATTACCTTTTCGATAGAAACCGGATTTTTTTTTAAATTACCATATGTATATGGTTGTTTTCCCCTTGATGAACACTGTATAATATAAGTTGAAATGTAGAGGTGGTAATGAGTGGGCTAGAAATATTGTATGCAGTGAAATTTATGGCTTAATTATAGTGTGTTAGTTCTATTGGTGGTGATATTATATCCTCCTAAAGACTTCATCAACACTCCAAATGGAAGGAGTGGAGTTCCTTACTAATTTTAGGGATGACAATGGAGCGAGGTGGGTTAAGCCTGAACTCGTAAAAATTTGTTTCAACTCGTCTTGCACCCACCCTAGTAAGGTTAGAGCAAACCTAACCCTGGATACAGTCATATTGGCTTTGCCTCGTTCATGTTGTTATCCCTACCTTCAGAACAACCAGAACAAGGACAAATTGTCTTGAGCAAAGAAGACCGTAAAGAGCAAGGATATTAAGTAGACAGTTGATGTATCATACTCGATCCTTGTGTGGCAACTGATCAGACCCAATCTCATTCTGCATGAGGTCATACCGGCTCTACTTGTTTTGTCCTATTGTTATCCCTACCCTTGGAACAATGGACTTGAGTAAGGAAAAGATCGATCATAAGAAGGGGATTACTAAAGAAATCATGCAAGGGTTTTGAGTAGATAATTAATGTATCAGATTCTTATCACATTTTTTGTAGCATGCATTTTTATTTGTGTCGCAACTGATCAGACCCAACATCACCTTGCATAAGGTAAAACAAGCTCCGACAGATGTCTTGGTTTAATGGTCAATAAAGTGAGTGAAAGTTATAGAAAGGATCAAAGGATCAAAGGATCAAAGTATCAACAAGGGATGCCGTGGTAAATATTGAGTCTTGAAAAAATGATATTATGAAGAATAGTATTTATTTCTAAGAGTAAAAAACATGAAAAAAATAATTGTCTTTTCTTGATATATCAAAAGTGACAAATAAAAATGAAAATTTATTTTAGGAATAAGTGACAAGTAAAAATGAACAAACTGAGTAGTATAGTTAATCCGTCTATTAATGATTTCTTAATCATCTGTAATATAGAAAGTGTTCATCTAACATGAGATATATGGAGCAATTATTAAATGTAGTATAATAAAATAATCATATCAATAGTTATTTTCTTATTATTACAAGTCAAAAATATAACAAATAAAAATAAATAAGAGAAATATATTTAGAGCCCGTTTGAATTGACATAAAAGTTGGTCAAACCTATTTTTAAGTCCGTTTTTTACTTTTGAAAGTGTTTGACAAATATAAAAAACAACTTAAAATAAGTCAAAAATGACTTAAAATAAGTTACAAAGTGTTTGGCAACGTAAAAATGATTTAAAATAAGTCAGAAATCAAAAGTAGGTCTCCCGCTACTTTTTTTTTTTACTTAAAAGTCATTTCAATTTGACTTTTTATTTTTGACTTAAAAACTACTCCCTCCGTCCCATTTTATATGTCACATTTTTACTTTACACTTGCATAAAGAAATTACGTAACTTTACCCTTCTACCCTTATTTAATTTTTTTGACACTCAAGTTTTCAATAAATAAATATAAATTAATTTATTTTGATTAATTAATTTAACCAATAAACATAAATCATTTACTTAACTTTCTAAGTTGATCAAATATATGTTTTCAATACTAATAACTCAATAACTCACAAGGTAAAAAACCATTAAATATAAAAAATATTCATACTTTCTTAAATTTTGTCTTAAATCGAAAATAAGACAAAACAGAGTAGACTAGTAAATTAGAGTAACAAAAGCTTATACAAAGTTCCCATTTTTTGCGGTTGAGAGTTGAGCTCTTCTTCTCCTTCTTCTCTATCAAATTCACAGCTCCAACAACAATGTCTATGGCCTTGTTCTCATCTCCTCCACTCCATTTCCCATCTCTCTCTCCTCCAAAACCCCATTTAACCCACAAACCATTTCTTCTTTTACCTCTCAAAAAACCCTTTTTGATTTCCCCTAAATCCATTGATGATGCTTCTTCTTCTTCTGCTGTCACTATAGAGCAAGAAAAGGATGAGGGGTCTAATGGGGTGCTGTTAAACTCAAATGGGTCGTCGCCAGCGGTGGTCACCGGAGCTCCGGTGACGGAGACGGAGGAGGTGAGGAAGTTTCAGGATGCTAGGTGGGTTGGAGGAACTTGGGATTTGAAGAAATTTGAGAAAGATGGGAAGGTTCATTGGGATTCTGTCATTGATGCAGGTGAGACAAGAATTTTGTACATCTCTAATTTGAAGTTGATTCATTTTTATGACTTAAGTAGAAGTAACTAAAGTTCTAAACATTTATTTTTGGCCAATTTCAAGCTATGTTCTTGGTTGTTGCTACTAATTAACTCTACTTGCTAGACTTATATCCTGTTAGGCCAAGCTCTAGGAAGCTAGAAGTGCTAATGTTCTTTAAAAAAGGAGCTAAGGGTCAAGTATCCGATCATTCGAGTTTTGTACCTGTACTATCAAGTGTGAGATTGAGTCTTGTTCATCTCCAATTTGATTTTTTTGTTAAGTTTTTTCTTGAAGTTGATTCATTTATATGATATGACTAAGTATCTGCAAAGCATAGGCATGTGTAGTTTTTTAAAGTTACTAATAGGCTTCTAGGCTAGCAAACATCTGAAAAAGTGGTGCATATGATAATTTAAGTGAATCCCACTTCAAAATGAGAGAGGAAAGTGAGGTGGTTTATAAGGCACACACAAGTTCACATAAGCCTGCTTTTAGGCTCGATGATGGTGTAGCCCAAGGGTCAAAGTTCGTAAGGTCTATCGGACCAAAGGGGACAATACTTACCATGGGCTCAGATTGTAATTTGTGACAACGTATGTGCCTGAGCATTAAAAGAACTAGTGGGCACATCATAAGTAGCATTAGAAAGCTTGTTGTCTTGCACATGCCATGTCGTTTCTATCGCCCATAAGAGCATTTCATTAAGAGTAAAATTGGAAGATCCGTTTTCTATTACATGGGTATTGGTTTAGCTTGCAATCACCTCAACTATTTTGCCGAGTACCTAAATATAGAGGGGTCACTTATTTTGGGACGGGCTATAAAAGAAAGAGTGTCATTTAAAATGAAACAAAGAAATATATGTAAGTACTATAGTTGGACTTTTTGAAAGTGGGTGTGCATGCCATCCAGTGTATATGACTCGATCATTTTTCAGTTTGATGCCATCCAGTGTTTCTGGAGATGGTGTAATGCCGAGTTTTGGTCACCAAATGAAGAAGTCAAAAGGCATTAGTCCCTCCGTTTCATTTTAGGTGTCTTAGTTTGACTAAGCAGAGTTAAAGAAAATGAGGGGTATTTTTGGATCTTGTGGTCTTACCAAAGACGTGTCTAATATACTAATTTGTCTTTTGAATCTTGTAGCCTTAAACATGTCATGTGAGATATGGAAATGTAAGAGTTACTAGAGAGAGAAAGAGGCAGCCATTTTCAAAAAAAACTAAGAAGGAAAGTACTACACAAAAATTGAAACGAAGGGAGTAGTATTTTGTAAGAGAAGTGTCGTGTAAATGCTTTTGAACCTTAAGCAGGGTTAAAGATGAAGTTTAAAAGATTGAGAATGAGCATGAAATAAAGCAACTAAGAAATTGTGGAGCAAAATTGTTTATGAAGTTTGCTTGTGAAGGATTTGCGGCACACAACATGGGGGAGCCATGGACTAGAAGGTATTGATAGATGTGCTTTCTTGCACTTTGGCTGGATCAAACTCTTGAATTAGAGTTATCTGTATGTTTGATGCAATTACAGACAGTACGAGAAGATGTTCATCTAAGATGCCTCTCAATCCAAAATATTACTCACATGAAATGATGACTCTCTTGAATTGATGGATTATTTTAGATTATATGCAGTTGTTAGTCTTTTAACTACGTGTTGTTGATCCCTTTTCCTCCACTAGATTCATTTGCTAATACACTTTAAAAAGTTGCAATCTTTCATCCTTTCTTCCAGTCATTTACCTACATTTGATGCCTTCTTGATAAATACATTGGCTTTCTTGATTTTAAGATTTAATTGGTTGTACCTAGTGGTAGTAGACATTAACAACAGTCTCCTTTATGTCCATTTTTGGAAATTATCGCAATATAACAATTGATGGCTATTCATTTTGCAGAGGTTAGGAGAAGGAAATGGTTAGAAGATAACCCCGAGTCATCAAGTAATGAAGATCCTGTGCTTTTCGACACCTCAATTATTCCTTGGTGGGCATGGATGAAGAGGTTCCATCTTCCTGAAGCAGAACGTCTCAATGGTTTGGTTCATATCCCTTTTCCTTTTTCTTGATAAGTAATTGAAGTTTCATTAATTGCGCCGAGCTGGTTGTGAATATGTACAACAAAAAAACTTTTGTCCCCTCAAATAGGCAGGGAATCCAAAAAGTTGAGTTTACATCCAAAAGGAAATGCATGTTACACCAACATTAGAACATAACAGTTTCAAGATCCTACTTTTTAAAACATACACTGCTGACGACTTGTTTTCAAAACACCTTTATTTCTTTCATGCCACAAGGACCAAAATATCCATAACAACAACATACCTAGTATTATCCCACAAACTGGGGTCTAGGGAGGGTAGAGTGTATGCAAACTTTAGCCCAACCTCAGGGGTAGAGAGACTATTTCTGGTAGACCATCGGCTCACGGGAAAATAGTCTTAAGCAGTCCGAAGAAAGAAGTAATAGAATCTTTGTCAAAAAAAGAAAAGAAAAAGAAAGAAGTAATAGAAGTACAAGAAAATAGCAGATAGTAACAAATACAACAGATTGTAGCAGGACAGTTAGCAACAAAAATAACATTAATGGACACTATCTTAGTAGTATTACAACTGTTTCTTTGTTTTCTGACCATTCCAGCTTTGAACTGTCTCTTTTAGAGTTTAAGGAGGTTCATATCCTTTTTGATCGCTATTGTATCCTGTTCTCACACACAAAGCAGTACGTATATTAGGATTAAGCTGAACAACTAAGGGGTGATGTGAATCTTGTACAGGTCGTGCTGCAATGATTGGTTTCTTTATGGCCTACTTCGTGGATAGCTTGACTGGTGTAGGCCTCGTTGACCAAATGGGGAATTTCTTTTGCAAAACACTATTGTTTGTAGCCGTGGCTGGTGTCCTCCTAATCCGCAAGAATGAGGATTTAGAAACTATCAAAAAGTTGCTGGAAGAGACTACTTTCTATGACAAGCAATGGCAAGCATCTTGGAAAGATGAGACCTCAAGCAGTTCGAAGGATTCTTGAAATTGTTTCTCGTATAACATTAGTTTTTCATATTTACAGGAGAATGTAATCCAGGTAGTTCTTCAATGCTAGTCGAAGGAGAATATGTTAATCGTATTCTCCATTTTGTTGTAGTGCTTGGTCTGCCATGTAATTTTATTTTATTTTTGCCTTTTTCTGTTTCTGGGCAATGATTTTATATTTAGTTCTTTTGCCATTGTTGTAAAGTCTTTCTGCTGATCATGAATATTGTTTTTCTAATCCTTTTAGTGCAAAAATAACTTCACAATTTTCATTTCCTGGTTGGGTTGGCAAATAAGTGTCTGTAATACTTTGATCAATGAGCATCTTTATTTGTTAGTGATGCTTTGATTTGACAGGATCAAAGTCGAAATATTGCCAAATTCACTCCATGTTGTTTGGACTCCAATATTGCCAAAGACGAGTGTCGGATTAGACACATAGTACACCAACATTATTAGAGGGTCCGAGCAACATAGAGTTCACTTGTAATTGTTTAGTTCCTATGATTATGGGTTACTATAAGATTATTGGTAGTCTAAGAGTCTGTCAGCACTCAGCAGTGGTGTGTGGGTATAAATTTATCACATTAACATTATTTGAGACTTATTATCTAAAATAGGTGATAAATATTCATAATCTCTCATATTAAGTATAACATGAGAGTTAAAAGTCAACATTTGTAAGAATAGAAAGATTTCATTACTTTTTTGCCAAAGCTTTGGTCAAATTAATGAAGTTAGATCTTTAATTAATAAAATCTTGAAATTAGTTAGTATAATGCACTTGTTTTTCCTTATTTGAAGCAAATGATATTTTCCTTATGAAAGCTATTTTCCCAAATAATAATTTCATCAGAAGCAAAGCAGTAAACCAATTGATGAAGGCAAAGGAGTTGCAGCTTCGTAAACTATACCTTGTATTTATTATTTTTCTTAATGAGTGTGGAATGAGCTAAAATGACACTTATTTTACCGATGAAATACTAAAACTAGTAGCTGTACACAATACTATATGTTACAGATTGCCTGGCTAATGCCAACATACCTAAAAGGCTAAAACTTTGATCAATGATGATAATCAGAGAGAGTCAGAAATAAGCAACAAATGTAAAACACAGACAAAAAGGAATCAAGAACCTTCAAAACCAACATAATCCGACTTGTTTGGGATTGAGGCGTTGTCGTATTTGTTCAAATGCCCTCCAGAAACAATGGAAATCAACATGAACTCTCCACCATTCACCTAAGAATCTCACATCAAGTTCCACAAAGCCTTAGTTTCAGATGACTAAATAAAATAACCGAGAAAGTTTAAGGGGCCGCATATGTGTATATTCAAGGCAAATACCAACAAAAGTAAAGTAGTCAACCAATTGATAAAAGGCAAAAGAGTTGTAACATTTCTTTAAGAATCAGATCAAGATAA
>JAJOOO010005298.1:0-23848 GCA_029582685.1 Solanum piurae
TGCGTTATGAGCTTGTGGGGAACACGTATACCCTAGTTCTTTCTCTCATCTTGATAACAACCAAAATTGACTTTTGATTACTGATTACTTATTGAATTGTTACAATTTGTTTCACAAAACCCCCCCTTTAATTACTTGTTTTTTTTAGAAGTAATTTAACTAATTGAATATAATTGTTGGTTAAAGTAAAGTCTTAACCATTTTCCTCATGGGATCGACCCCAACCTACAAGTTGGGTTTTTTACTTGATAACGATCGCTTATGCTTCTGAAAAGAGGTGTAATTTGAGCGTATCACCAGGAACCTGAGCATTCTCATTACCAACACCGTCCACAAGCTCTTTTATGATTGGATTATTTTGGACCCCTTGATTATTCATCTTCCTCAATGTTTTGCTCAACTCTGGATCGTATGGGGTCAATGGTTTGCCTCGACTCCGTGTACTTGGCATACACTAGAGTTGAAATCTGAGGAAGACAAAAACAAAGGAAAACGTAAAATTAGGAAATAATTGACTAAAGTTCACTAATGTGGTTAAACTTAATCTAAAAGCTTTATTCCCCGACAGCAGCACCAAAATTTGATACCCACAAATTAGACATCCCTAAAGAAGTATAAGTTATTGTTGTCAAATAAAGAACCCAACTTGTAGGTTGGGTTCGATCCCATGAGGAATATAGTTTAGACTTTAACTTAACTCACTATTATATTTGTTTAGTCAACTTATTTCTGAGACAAGTAAGTACGAGGGGGGGGGGGATTTGTGAAACAAATTACTAATTGTTGTTTAAGTAACAAGTGAGCAGGATTCAAAAAAAAATTGTTAGCAATGGGAGTGAGAAACTAGGGTATATGTGTTCCCCATAAACTCTTAACACGGTAATTCGAGTAATAGTAATCATTTCCTAGTGTTTTACATACAAAGTTGGTAAGATATGTATCCCTAAGTGATTGGTCCTCCAAATAGGGAATTTCACTCTGCACCTTGGTTCGGCTACGTGTAAATGATTTAGTAACCCTTACCTTTACCTCAGATTAGACATGACATCAACGTATGACTTAGGTTTCACCCTCGCACTAATTGGCATTAGCCTATTAAATAGTATCACACTAAATATCTGTTGATAATTATTTTCTTACTAACTACCTCCTTGGTCCGGCAAGTAGCAACAAGATGAGTTCTAATGTTGGCCACCATCAAAAAGACTTTTAAGCGAAAAAATTACCAATACATGCATCAATACTTTTCAAGAATTACTTAGTTATTATTGATACGCTGTTAATTGCTCATGGTTCCCACAACCCTACTTTTGGATTTAGTTACTCATGCTTGAAAGAACACAATTCATATTTTTGTAAAGATAATTCATGAACTTACGTTTAGAGTAGGAGAAACCCGCAATCTCTAATTGAATTTCAAAGAAAAAATATTATAAACCAAAATCCGGAAATCAAATTTCCAAAGTTTGCAAGTTAATTTCCTAGAAAATATCAAGAACTAAAAGTAACACTAATGTCTAACTCCCAAAAACAAGGTTTACATACCCTATTTATAAAAAAAAACATGTCCTAAACAAAAAAGAAACAAAATAAGGAAATAAACTTTCTGGACGTGTCTTTGATCGATGACTCGACCTAAGGACCGTGGGTCGACCTATGGTCCATAGGTCCCCTCCGTTGGTCAACACTTAAACTTTTTCTGCAAGGCCTGGAAGCTTCAACAACTCCCATTTCATCACTGACGAACGTGCAGTACAAACCGTAGGTTGACCTATGGTCCGTGGGTCCTCTTCCGTGGCTCCACACTTAGGATTTTAATCAGGTACTGAAACTTCAACTCTCTAAAAACCTTCTACGGACATGCATGATGGCACGTAGGTCGACTTAGGGTCCGTAGGTTGCTTCGTGGTTCCATAGATGGTCAGACTTCCCTGATGCTCCCAACTGCGCCCACCATCGACGGACCATCATAGGACCTACGGTCCGTATGTCTCTTCGTGGGTGGCTACTTCTTATGTTTTTTCATCTGTCATCTCAAGAAATTGTGCCCAAGCCTATTTTCTGCAAACATGACACAAAAACATTATTTCGAATACAAAATATCCCTAGACAAACACAACTCTTAAGTAAAATGTATCAAAAATATCGTAAACTCACGGTAAATCACTATATCTATGGGATGGAGTTCCTCGTGACAAGGCGAGGGGCATTGAGGTCACACCTACATGGGATGAAGCAGATAGGATGAGAGCATCTCCGGTGGATGCATCCCTAGAGATTGGTGTTGAGTCCATACCTCTAGAGGAATCTTTGCCTCCTCCAGCCTTCGCGCCTTCAGGTACACTCGCTACCACTCCTTCCCAGACCCAAGGTTTTTCTGCTGCTTCCCAGCCCACTAGGATCACTCAGTCCATGCTCCTCAAGATGGGGCACCTAGCCCATTCTGCTGATGTGCGGGCATCTCGGCTAGAGGGTGAGGTGCCTTAGATGATTGAGCGAGTCATATTTGCTACTTTGACACCTCTCCGGACATCTATTGATGCTCTCATGTCGAGAGTACAGACTTGTGAGAGTCGACAGGGGGTTACTTCCGAGGTGACGTCTTTAAAAGCCGAGGTTTCAGATTTGAGGAAAGATATGGACTATCTGAAATCCATAGACTTCACTTCTCTTTTTAAGTCAGTTAAGGCTCAGGATGTCCCTGCCAGTTCTAAGATTCCTTCGGCTACCATCGGATATGTGCCTATGGTTGATGTGGCTACTGCTGAGTCAGAGGACGAAACAGATGAAGAGCAGCTTAGGGAGCAATATGAGGCTGGTTATGATTATCTAGCTGACTTGGAGAATGCTATGTTCGAGACTACCCAACAGACCTCCTTGAGAGACACCACTATGGCTGAGTCGAGTGCGATTATAGCTAATGTGACAGAAGGCATTGATTCCCCAAAAGATGGAGCACTGTGTAGACGGGATTTTTCTTACCTCCTTGTTTGTTGCTTTTATTAATTTTGGTTGTTTTTGTTGCATTTTAGGACAACTGTTTTTCATTTATGGTGGAGTGAGGTAGTTCCATACCTACCTCTTGTGATTACATTTTATGGATATATATTGGGTTCTTGTGTTTTAAATTGTGTGTTGATTCTATATTGTGGATATTTGAGCTTGTGACTCCTTGTTTTGAATAGATATGGTTTTTGACCCATCTAAAATATTTTGCCACGTCTTGTTGTGTTTGAATGTGGTTGTTCTAGCGCAAATTTGAGTATCGGTTATGATAAATACCGATGACTTGAATAGTGTTCTTAATCGAACAAAAAATAATGTGCAGTTAGGATGAGGACAAATAAAGTTGCATAGACAATAGGTGGACTTTTTGCATCTAGTTGTGACTAGCCAGTTATCGAATGAAGTCTCCTATGATGAAAATTGCACACTAGGTCGAATGAGCCCCATTGGTCCGGTTGACTAAGTGATGCAAGCTCTTGAAATGATCTTAGGCAAACATTTTGAGGAGTGAAACAATTTGACAATAGACCTCTTTTTGTGGCCAACCTTTTGAGGTGTCATGACCTAGGGGTACACCCTAGATGTAACATAATGTATACAAGCCCTTAGCATATCATAACATAAGATAATAGAAAAGTACGGAAAATCTTAAAAATATTTATCCGTACAATCGAAATCTTTATTAAAAGTAAGCGGAAGTCTTATCTACACTTTTGTCTCAAACCATCTAAACTCAGCTTCAATTATAACCTTTGGGACACAGCCCATACAATAGTCTAATGAATGAAAATAAAAAAACATTAAGGAAATAGTGGCTTTGTCCTCGAAGCTGTGAGGACTCACCCAATCTTCAACTCCTTGCTCCTTAGAAACCTATCTCCAAGAATAGAACTCAAATCTCCGAACCCTACATTTGATGAGAATATAGGCAAAGTATGCATTAGTACAAAATTAACTAAATATGTTAGATAGCACAACATCATAAGAGCATAACATAACGGTTAGTCAACATAAGACATGATCCCCAAACATAAGAGATAATATAATAGTCCAAAGCATAATCCCCAATATAGACATAACATAACCATTAGTCAATATAAATCATAGTCACCTTTTTTCAATTATAACAAGGAAGGAAACTATAGCACAATCCTATCTCAATACACATCACACAAAAAAACACTTTCTTGAATAACCTTAACTCATACTTGTGCAATGCATGAATAGCATCCCATAATACTATTCATGCTAAGTACCACTTTTAGGTCCTCATACTCATACTTCTTGGTTGGAAACTAGTTCCTCTCTTTAGTCCTTAGAACACTATGAGGTACTCCCTTAAGCACATCTTTGTTCATTATTAGGTTGAACCCTATGAGATACTTGTTTAAGCATGTCTAAGTTCATTATTAAGATGGACCCTATGAGATACTTACTTAAGCATGTCAAAATCCATTTATGTTTTTGAACACTATGAGGTACTTCTTAAAGTAAGTCTTAGTTCATTGGATACGGATATTGCAACCCCAACACCACTAGGTGAAGGCTTACATCTCATGAGACCGAACTTTCGCAAAACCCACAGTCTACTATGTAAGAGTTCTCCCTTTAACTGGGATAGTCCTCACATCAACTAGGTGTGGTTCTCCTTTCAACTTAGAGCCCGGACCCTATATTGTGTGACACTCCATCTCATTGTCAATATCCACTTGGGGCCAAGAATACACCCGAAGATTTACTATTAAGCCTTGCTTTACATTTATGTCTCATGGAAGGATGTCCTTGGCAATCAATCCATGTTCAAGTGATTCTATCAGTTAATACAATCAAGCATTTATAAGGTAGGTTAGCTTAGTATAGGCTTTTTACCATAATTCAACCTTTTAGACTTCTATTAATCACATTACCTTTACTCTCACCGCACTAGTTATTTAATATTCATGACTACAAGACTTACTCTAAAAGCTTTACTTCTAACAATCCTTAATTACACCTAGATTTCAAGGCATTCTAATCACATTATTTATTATCAAGTGATTCTAGTGATAATTCATCAAAAAGGTTCAACTTCAAGCTTTACTCGTCAAGATCCCTAATGTACACTAAAATCTAATTCAATTCATGTCTACTTGCTTTAATCTTTAACAATTAATATAAACATCATCAATTTTAGATGATCAACTCTAAGTTTTTACTTTTACCCTTCATGGCATAAACCTACAAAATACCAAATTCATTAATTAGACAAGGGTTCACCATGGAAAACACATAAATTCATCATAATATATTAATTCACTACTTAAACACTCATAAACAAGTACTATCCACTCAATTGGAATCATAGTTCAACACTACCCACAATGTAGGAAGAAACCCTAGCTACAATTAGGTTTGTCTTCACAATTGGAGGAAATCTAGGGGGTTGTATGGATGGAAGAGTCCATAGATGAATAAGATAATATACCTTGATTGTAAAGCCCTCATTAACCCTATATGAATGGAATAATTCTGCCCTAGCGTACTTCTTCTCCTTCTGCTTCTCCTTTTTCTCCTTCTCCTCCTCCTTCTCCTCCTCCTCCTCCTCCTCCTTCTTCTTCTTATTCTTCCTCTTCCTTTTCTTCCTCTTCTTCTTCGTCTTCTTATTCGTCTTCTTCTTCCTCCTATTCTTCCTCTTCCTCCTCTTCTTCTTCCTCCTCTTCCTCTTATTCCTCTTCCTCTTCTTCTTCTTCTTCTTACCCTTCTTCTACTTCCCCTTCTTCATCTTCACCTTCTTCGTCTTCCCCTTGTTCTCCTTCCCCTTATCCTTCTTCTCCTCCTCCTCCTCCTTCTCTTTCTTCTTCTTCATCTTCTTCATCTTCTTCCTCCTCTTCCTCTTCCTCTTCCTATTCTTCTACCTCTTTTTTTTACCTCTTCTTCCTCTTCTTCCTCCTCTTCCTTGTTTTCCTCGTCTTCTTCCTCTTATTCATCTTCTTCCTCTTCTTCATCTTCTTCCTCTTCTTCCTCCTCTTCTTCGTCTTCCTCCTCTTCCTCGTCTTCCTCCTCTTCTTCCTCTTCTTACTCTTCTTCCTCTTCTTCTTCTTCTTATATTTCTTCTTCTTCCCTCTCTTCTTCTTCTTCTTCTCCTTCTCCTTCTTATTCTTCTCCTTCTCCTTCTCCTTCTCCTTCTCCTTCTCCTTCTTCTTATCCTTATCCTTCTCATTCTCCTTCTCCTTCTTATTCTCCTTCTTCTTCTTTTTCTTCCTCTTCTTCTTCTACTTATTATATTTCTTCTTCTTCACCCTCTTCTTCTTCTTCTTCTTCTTCTTCTTCTCCTTCTCCTTCTCATTCTTCTGCTCCTTCTCCTTTTCCTTCTCCTTCTCCTTCTCATTCTCCTTCTCCTTCTCCTTATCCTTCTCCTTCTCCTTCTTCTTCTCCTTCTTCTTCGTCTTCTTTGTCTTCTTCTTCGTCTTATTCTTCGTCTTCTTCTCTTCTTCATCTTATTCTTCTTATTCTTCTTCTTCTTCCTCTCCTTCTTCTTCTTCTTCTTTTTCTTCTTCTTCTTCTCCTCCTCCTCCTCCTCCTCCTCCTTCTTCTTCTTCTTCTTTTTCTTCTTCTTCTTCTCCTCCTCCTCCTCCTCCTCCTTCTTCTTCTTCTAGAGAGTGAGTTTCTTGAGGGAATTTTGGTTCTTTTGTGAATCTAAAATAATGATTTTGGAAATAATATAATTAAGGGTCTATTAGGTTTATATAGGTGGTCTAATAACTAATTAACAAACCCCACTTAACCCTTAAACGTAAGGGTTAAAAATCATAAAAATAACTCCACCCACGAGAACTAGAGCCTAAACGTAAGGATTAAAAATCATAAAAAATGACTCCACGTAGATTAGTATACCATCTAGAGTTAAAATACGGGTTACAAGGTCAAGGCTAAGGGGAAATTTCCAAGACAAAGGGGCCAAGCCAAGGCCAAAGGCAAAGGCTGCCCCAATCTTGGGCACACTGCCTCAACTTCCACGTCCATCACCATGGCCAGTGGTCTTGACCACGGCTTGTGGGAGGCCTCGTGGAGTTGCCTTGGCCAAGGAAGAGAATACATCAAGTGGCCTAGCCACTGCTTCAAAGTCCACGAGAGGCACCACGGCTCGTGGAGCCCCTCGTGAAGATGCCTTGGGAATTTGATCTAGATTTCTCAATGTAGCATCGCTACTGCCTCAAAGACCACGAGAGGGACTATAGCTCGTGGAGCCCCTCGTGGGAATGCCTTAGGCTTGTGAACTTGTGGCACCAAATGCCTAGCCACTTCCCTAACTTCACGAGTGGGACCACAGATCGTGGTCCTCACCACGGCTCGTGAAGCTGGCTCATGACACCTAGGCATGATCAATTAATGAAGGTTAGTTAAGTCATTTCCTTTTTAAGTCCAATTAAGTGGGGTCATTTTGGGTATTTTTAGGGGTACTATATAAGTTGTTCTTATGTCAAAATCCCCTAAACTAAGTCATTTTTCAGAAACACCCAAATCAAACTAAAAGTTCATCTACCTCACAATATTTTTCTCTCTAAAATTCAAAGAAGAAGAAGGGTAGAATTTGAGCTAGGGTTTCGAGAATTCAAAGCTTCTTCTTCAAAATTCTTGGAGATTCTTAATCAAGGTATGGTGGCTTTTCATCTATGGGTAGCTTTGTGTAAATCCCCGGAAACTAGCAAGTTGAACTAGAGGGTTCTAGAGCTTTTCGTAAGAGTTTTGGAGTGTTGTTTGAGGGTTAATACTTGTAAACATGACTCCCGTACGTAGAATGGAGGTTTAGGGGTTAGGGCGTCAAGGTACGACCCCCAAGGACCACCCAAGGGGTCCTTGAGGAGGACCCCAAAACAGGCCAAAAAGCTGTCAAAAACAGTCCACTCACGTTTGGCCACGTATTGGCCGTAGGTGGACCCACGCCCCGTAGGTGGGGGTCGTGGGTCAAGGCCTGCCAAGTTGAGTCTCTGACCAGCACCTACGGAGGTGCAGTACACCCCTTAGGCCCACCCACGGTCCGTGGGTGGTGGTGTCATGGGTCAACACAGATTTTTAGATTTTAGTTTAAGTTAAGTGTTTCGGAGTTAACTTAGTAATTAATTAGGGGTTAAGGTAGGTCGGTTAGTTAGTTATTTAACCACATATATAAGCTTAATAGTCCCCTAAAACTAAGTCATTGAATCATTCATCCAAGACCCCAAATCCTCTCCAAGAAATTCTCTCTCTAAAAGTGAAGAACAAGAAGAAGAAGAGAAGGAAGAGGGCAGCAACCTAGGTCGATTTTCACCATTGAAGAAAGATTTATTTAGGGATTTTAATCAAGGTATGTTTAGATTATTCATCTATGGTTTCTTCCCCCATAGAGCCCCCTTATTGTTTTCCCCAATTACAAAGTCAAAAACCCAATTCTAGTACATTGTGGGTAGAGTTTCGGTTTGATTCCAATCTAGTGGATAATACCCAATTATGATTGATTTAGATTTATTTAATGATATTATGATGAATTCATATGATTTCTGTGGTAAACCCTAGTCTAAATTTATGAATGTGATATTTGTGGGTTTATGCCATTACAAGTGAAATTGAAAGTTCATGAGCAATCATCCTAAATTAATGTCATGAGTAGTAATTGATCAAGATTAGGAATACCTAGACATTAATTGAACTAGGATCTATACTACATGATTGATCTTGACTTTTAAAGTTGAAATTGAACCTATAAGGATGAATTGTGGCTAGAATCACTTAGTAATGAAGAATGTGATTGAATGCCTTGTAATCTAGCTTCATAATATGTTCCCATGGTGTGGAGTCATTGAGAATGAAAACTCATAGTTGTGAATGTTGATCACTAGGGCTTAAGAGTGAAGCTAATATGATTAACTATAGATGCTAACGCCTTGAGAGTAAAATCTACATGTGAGTACAAGGCTAATGAATAGAATTGTGATGATGGATCTTTACCTACCTAATTCACCTTATGAATCATAGATGGTAGGAAGTGATAGAATCACTTAGGTCATGATGATATCCTTGTCTAATGTAGAATTCTAGACATGATGTTAGGCCTGAAGATGAACTTAACATGAAAGACTTCTCACATAGTAATGGTTCTAGGATTGAACGGCTTCTCTTACCTAATTGAACCAAAGGCTAGAGAGCCTTTATACCTAGGTCATGGATGGTGATAGTTGCTCACACATGGTCTAAAATAGGTATTAGCATATATTGGTTGTCAAGAACATCTTTCCATAAACTTGAGTCAAAGTAGAGACTTAATGATTATCTTGTGGGATTTAGGCCTCGCACCGAGTGGATATTGAAATGAGATGGAAGTTACCACCTAGTTGAGTTTGGGCTTCCTTATGCTTATCGTGACCAACGACACTAACCAACAGTTTGAGTATCTATGATCGTCGATAATACAGTAACCCAACCGAGGGGTTGGGATTGTGTCCCAAGGGAGTGGTTTTGTGAATTTGTAGCGCACTAGAATTTCATCCTAATTAGTCATAGCTAAAGAGCTTTACTAATAAAAACATTATAAATCAATGTGGGTGATACGAAAGTGTTAACTATAAATTTGGGTTTTTTGTCAGAAAATCAAATAAAAAGAGTAAAATAAGGAAAATCAAGTGTGACAGGAGATTCTTGGGGTGTGACCGCAATACAAGCTACTCTAGATTGTTGGGTACAAGCTTTTGATAGAAAATATGTAGATTAATAGTGACTAGGTTATGCTTTAAGTGGAAATAAATTCTTTCTCGAGCAACTTACCCCGTTTTAAATGGGTTCCTCTCGGACACCCACTTGCCGCATGAAGAGCAGCCTACGCCTTACCCCACTCACTCTCTCAAGCTGAGTGTTTGGATATGGGACTAGGGCTCACCCTCTCGGGCTGAACCTCATGTCTACCCACTCCTTAGGCCATCAGTCTAGTGGTCTTGGTTTCACGAACTCTCTCTCGAGCAAGCTGAAAACACATGGGTGGTTTTGTATTTGCAACTACAAACCCATTAAATTAAACCACAACCACTAGGTGAAATCACCATTAAACTACATATAAGCTATTAGCAAGCAAGACCCAACAACAATCTTAACTCATATTTGCTAAATCACACCCCAAGAATGGGGGTTTTTAGCCACACATCAAGAAATATAAAATTATACCTTCAATGATGTTGAAATCAAATGGGTATAGAGAAATAAATCTAGATTTAGGCAAAGAAAGAAGAATCAAGGAGACCCACTTCCAAGTTGAGGAAGATGAAACCCTTTCTTCTTCAAGTCTTCAAAAACCCTCTCAAACTTGAGAGAAAATAAGAGTTACAAAATAAAATATCTAATTGTGAGTATTCTAATGAAGATTGATAATTGAAACTAACATAAGGCTAGTATTTATAGTGTTCAGAATTAATGTTGCAGCAGACCATTCGGCGAGGTTAGTGGGAATCGCCGATCAACTCGGCGATTCTCCCATCATCTGGTTCATCACCTTCCTTGCTTGCCTACAACATCTGTCCATTCTGGACCATTGGGCGGTATAGTGCTGCTTCGCGAAATTGTTCTGCAACACGCCAACTGCTTCTTTTTCACCCCCGATTTGATCCTCTTCCTTCAGGGCTCAACGTACTGGATAAAAGGCGGAGTAAGGCTCTTTGGCGATTCGCCAAGTGGACATGGCGATGCTCAGGCATCCATTTCTTCACTCTTTTCACCATTTTTGTTCCTTTTTGAGATATAGTGCCCATGCTTTCCTTAAATTTTCAAATACCTGAAACTTAAGAGTTTTTATCAGATATTGGGATAAAAGAGGCATTTGAGGACACTAATTCTATTAAAATTAGGCCCTAAATGAGTCCAATTTGAGGACTCATCAACACCCCCAACTTAAAATTTTGCTTGTCCTCAAGTAAAACTCAAGTTCAACAATTCAATTAGGGTATCTAAAATAGTGCTACACAAGACTCAATTATGAACATACACAACAAGACTCAAACTACTCATGCAAAGATCAATTGTGTACTAAAAGATTCAAGTTGTGACACACCATTACCAAACATTCTCATGCTCGTAATACTTACTTCAAATGCAAGTTCAAGCTCAACAATAGTATCTAAATGCCCTCACACAAAGAATGATTCTATATTCACACACAAAAGTTAATCAATTTAAGATCAGGAATCAGATGCAACGCTCACACTCAAAAGAAGGAACACAATGCATGCTTTCACCCATAGGTTTGCCCTTATTTTCCAATCAACCTTCGGTTTGGCTCAGTCAGGATCAAAAAGGTCTTTCCAAGGCTTGTAATGGGGCTAAGTGCAAAGGTATGGTCATTTAGGCTTAGTGACTTTCATCCTCTTGAAATGTGATGCTCTTAACACATCCTTTTCACTTCCTTCATCATTTTTTTTTCTAGTGCTTATAAGTTATCCTTTTATTCATTTCCATGAATAGCTTAGAAACCCAATTTCTTTTGCAGTTTTATTCACAACTTTCTTTTTCATTTTTTTTCTTTTCTTTTTCTCTTCTTTTTTTTATATGGAGGGTTTCAATTTCTTTTGCAACACTATGGGGTAAGGATATTTTTCTTGCACTTGCTGACTTTCCCTTTCCTTTTCACCACACCCCCAACTTAGGCTTTGACCTATGTTGGCTATCCACTAAGCACATATCAATAGAGTTATAGGGTAGTGGATAAGACAAGATATAGGATTAATCATGTTTCTTCCAAAGAAGGATAAGGCTCAAAGGGTGTTCAAGAGATGTTCACACAGTCACAGGGTAGGTCACAAGAGAGGTATATGTCAAATTGGCTCACACTCTCAAAAGTTGCCTAAGATCATCTCAAGAGCAAGCCTTACTTAATTAATCGGACTAACGGGGAAAATTCTAGGTGTATTCATGCATGGTTCAAAGTAAGCTCATCACACAAGGCATCGACACTAAAGTCAAACAAGAATCCACACTTTTGCTAGTGTGCAACGGTCATTACAAGAGAATCAATTCGATACATGGCTAACCACAACGAGATGCAAAAAGTTCACATATTGTGTATGCAACTTCATTTGGTCTCGTCGTAGCCGCACATTCATGGTTGTTCGATTGAAAGCACTATTTAAGTCATCGGTATTGATCAAAACCGAGTCTTAAATTTGCAAGAGAATAGCCACTTTCAACACAAGAGATGGCGAAATTTTTTGAAAATTGAAAATTTTTCGGAAGGGTCAAAATTATTTTGCAAGTAAACGAAATGAGAGCCATAAGCTCAAACAATCGCACAAGAAGTATTTTTTAAAGACACAGTTAAAATAGAAGCAACCCAATTGTATACGCAAAACAACATTCAAAAAAACACAAATATGAGCCTCAACACACCACAAAACAAAATATTTTTCCTCAAATGCAAATGAAAGTATCCAAAAGTAAAATAAAAGTAAGACAAGAAGAGAGGTAAAGAGAAATCCTATCTAAGCAGTCACTCCATCTGTCGGGGCATCAATGCCCGATGTCACATCACTAAGATAAAAACAATTGCAAATTAGTACAATATTGCTAAAAATAAATTCGGGGTTCGGAAAACCAACCTTTGATGCTGATTAAAGTACTTTAGAAATGCTAGGCGGCAATGTAATCTACTCCGAATATAAATCAATAAATAAAATACTTTAAAAACACAAGAAATATTGAAAATAATAAAGGGGTGCGAGTTTGTGAGGTCTAAAGTGAGGGAAAGTGTAGAGTTTGAAAGTTTAAACCTTTTGCCTTTTAAGAAACCGTCCAGTTCTAGCCCATTTCTTCACTCTTTTCACCATTTTTGTTCCTTTTTGTGACATAGTTCCCATGCTTTCCTTATATCTTCAAATACCTGAAACTTAAGAGTTTTTATCATATATTGGGATAAAAGAGGCATTTGAGGACATTAATTCTATTAAAATAAGGCTCTAAATGAGTCCAATTTGAGGACTCATCACTTCCCACATGGGATCTCTCACCTAGAAGAGTATGGATTTCCCTAAGTGTGTCTCATGATATGGAAGCCTCACCTAGTGGAGTTTGGTTTTCTAGTAGCAATCTCTGTATTCCATAACTTCATGCCCCATAGGAAAGTTAGCTAGTTGATCCTACTAAGCTAACAAACTGGTCCTACCTTAGGCAAGTGAACCAACCCTTGATGGTGAGGGTAACACCATGAGAGATCATGTGATAACTCATATGTTCTCATGTCGGTTAAGGCTATATCCCAATTAAACAAGATTAGTGATGAACTAAGATTGTGCTCAATGTAGCATCTCCTAGAGTTCAAACCTCGTGGGCTAAGATTGTGCATAATGTAGCATCTCCTAGAGCCCAATGAAAGTAATGGTCTAATATTGTGCTTGAACAAGAATCTCCTAGAGATCAAACTTAATGAACTAAGATTGTTCTTTAAGCAGCATCTCCTAGAGTTCAACCTAAGGGAACTAAGATTGTGCTTTAAGTAGCATCTCCAAGAGTTCAAACATGATGAACTAAGATGTACTTAGTGTAGTATATCCTAGGGTTCGAAATAATTAGTAACTAAGCTAAGCTTGGTTAAGTACCTCATAATTTTCAAGAGTATAAATGGACTTAGACATGCTGAAGGTAGTGCCTCTTAGAATCTATAATAATAATGAACCTAGACATGCTAAAAGAAGTATCTCATAGGGTTCAACCTTATAATGAACTAAGATTATGCTTTAAGTAGAATCTCCAAGAGTTCAAATCTAATGAACTTAGATTATGCTTTAAGTAGCATCTCCAAGGGTTCAAGCATGATGAACTAAGATGTACCTAGTATAGTATCTATTAGGGTTTAAAACAAGAAGGAACTAAGATAGACTTAGTAAAGTGTCTCCTAGGGTTCCCATGCATTCACAAGAGGGGTAGTCCCTATTTAAGGAACATGAGTATGATGTAATGACCCGTAAAACGAATAGGTGAAACTAGTGCCTAATGAGTGTGTGTTAGAGTTGATGTGAGGTTTGAGGGTTTAAAATGCTGTCTAGGGCATAGGTTTAGGGGTTAAACATCAAGGTACGACTCCTTAAGGACCACCCTAGGGTCCTTGAGGAGGACCCTAAAGCCTAACCCCAAGGCTGCCTCAAAAGAGCAAATGCCAAAAATACTACGACCTACGGAAGGGGACCTACACCCCGTAGGTCCACCCACGCCCCATGGATGGCCTCCGTAGGTCAAGGCCCCTCAATGTGAGTTGCAGCCATGAACCACGAAGGGACAGAACGGTCCATGGACACACCCATGGTCCGTGGGTGGGGTTTCATGAGTGACCACTGTGTTGCTGTCCAAGGTTCGGCCAATGTGGGGACAACTTGGTATATTCATGTTAAGTTGAGTTGTATTAATGGACGCTTATTATTGGTTTATTAATGTATTTTAAGGGTTTTTAAAGTATTAAACTCTATTTTTAAATCATTATTTCAAAACCCAAAATACAAACCTCCTCTCCCTTCCTTAAGTTCTCTCTCTAGAAACCTCCATGGGAGGTGAAGGAAGCAAGCTTTGAAGGTCAAGTTTTCAACCTTATCAAGTGATTTTCATGGAATTATTCCATAAAAGGTATGATAGTCTTCATCCTTGACTTAGTTTCTTTCAAGGAGCCAATTTCGAAGGTGATTTCAAGTCTCCAATGTTTTCCCCAAAGCCCTAGTTTTCAATCTTGGCATGGGTTCGATTCCAAATGATTTTCAAAGGCTTTATTTCATTTAATTATGAATGAGTTGTGGTTTTAAATATGAATTAAGATGATTTATTGCTAGAACCCATGTTTTTCCCCAAATTCTTAAGTGGTGAATTGATATTGGGAATTGGCTGATTATGCAAGTATGTTGAATTGTTGATGTTTATATTGCATTAGTTATTGAATCATGTCAATTTACTTATCTATTGTATTATCTTATATTTATGGGTGCATGTTGGTTCATAGCCCTCAGGTGCAATTTCATGAAGGATTATGTATGATTATGATGTGAAGTATATATGTGTCTAATCTTAATGAAAGTGTTATGATCATGTTTAGAATGTAATTGTGTTATGATTGAATGTTATTTCTCAATTAACACCTAT
The DNA here is from genome assembly GCA_029582685.1 of Solanum piurae. Classification (NCBI taxonomy): domain Eukaryota; kingdom Viridiplantae; phylum Streptophyta; class Magnoliopsida; order Solanales; family Solanaceae; genus Solanum; species Solanum piurae. The sequence goes on from JAJOOO010005298.1 coordinate 15,118, forward strand.
GAATGATGAGACTATATGTGAAAGGTGATTCTCACATACAGACACTCATGAATGACTAACGAATGGAGTTTTTTTTTATGATAATGTTAATGATGATGTATTAGTTGAAAGACTATTCTCAATTGTACTCTAATGAATGATAATGACATGCTGTGAAAGGACTTTCTCACAATATGGGGATTCTTAGATGGAAGACTATTTTCATCTTTGAATCTATGAGCTATCCAATGAATGAATGTTGGGATGGGATGGACCCTCATCCTTTAGTTGAGGCGTAGTATCTAGTAACAATCCCTATATCCCATTTTAATGAATGTTGGATTTGAGATGGATACACATCCATGAGTTGAGGTGGGGTATCTAGTAACAATCTATTATCCCATAATGAACTAATGTAATAAATGTTAAGTACTCCGTGGGGAATAATGTTAAGCACCAAGTGGATATGAATTGGGGTGGATGCTCATCCGTGAGTTGAGGCGGAGTATCTAGTAGCAACCTCTTGAGATGGATGCTCATCTGTGAGTTGAGGTGGGGTATCTAGTAGCATTCTCCCTATACCATAACTATGTGCCCAGATAGATCTAGCTAGTGGATCCACTTAAGCTAAAAATAATGGTCATACTTTAGCAAAGTAGGAATCCCTTATCCGCTGAGGGTGACATCAGGATTCCATGAATTGCTCACATGGTCTATGTCAGTTAAGGCTTACCCCCACAAAGAGTGTTAATGAACTATGGCTATTTAAGAATGAACTACTTATTGTGGGTGGTAGTATGGGATGCTATCCATGCATTGCACAAGTAGGCTTTGAGAGAGGTAATGATGTGTTCCTTTATAATGTTAAATGAAATGAATGGGCTCTTATGATGATATAATGAGAATGTTGGTCCAATGTTTAATGAATGAAGGTTCTCTAAATGAAGCTAATGAAGAATGTTGACTTATATGCTAAAATGTAATGATGCATGCTTTAGTTGGATTGTATTATGAGTTCCTTCCTTATCATGAATTAATGAATATGAATGTGCCTTGTATATGGTGGCTTCAAAGGAGTACTTAGTGTGAGTAGTATTATGGGATGCTACTCATACATTGCATAAGTATGACTTAGGGTTTCCCTAGATGATGGTCCTAAGGTGTTGATATGACTTATGAAATGTTTATGTCTCTTATGTATAAGTATTGTGTAAAGATGGAAAGGATGAATGTTAATTCACTTTTGGTTACTTTGATGTGGTACTTAGTGTGGATGGTGGTGTGGGACGCTATCCATACATTCCACAAAGTATAGCTTGAGGGCTACTTGACCTGAAGGCTTAATGGGAAGGTAATGGGTTATATGGTTGATTATGTTATAATGTGATGAAATAGGTTTATATGTAGATTTTGTTCTAGTGTGATGAAATGACTTGTATGTTGGTTATGTTTGTATGTTATTCCTCTTGTACTCATGTTCATGAAGGTTTTCACAAATTGGCATGAAGCATGATTTTCAAAGAAAATATTTGTTTTAAGCATGGTTTTTGCATGGCTTCCATACTTAGTACTTTATGTGCTAACCCATATTTCTCCATTTTTTACCAAAGTGTAGGGTTGTGGAGATTTAATATTCTATACTTGGAGGATAGGTTTCTAAGGATCTTGGAGACAAAGACTTGGTGAGTCCTCATAGTTTCGAGGACAAAACCCTCTATGTTCACTTTATGTCTTTCATTGTATATTTAGAGTCTTTGTATGGGCTATGTACCAAAGTTGTATCCAAAGTATTAGATGGTTTGAGACATAGTATAGAAAGTCTTTCGCTTGCTTTTATGAAAAATGATTTTGATTGTACAGAAACGTTTTAAATTCCACATTATATTCCTATGCTCTAATGTTCATGAATGTTATTAGGCTTGTATGAGACTCTTTGGGGTCAAGTACACCATGTCGCATCTAGAGGCTATCCTTGGGTCGTGAAAAACATGGTGTCAGAGCACAAAGTTTTGGAATGGATTTAGGATGTGTCAAACCACATCTAGTAGAGTCTTGTTCATAGGGTGAAGCGCATCAGATTTACGAATAGGAGGCTATTGGATGTTAGGAAAGTCTCACTTCTTCATTCTTCAAGTCGTGCCATAGAGTTTAACTTTATAATGTCTCTCTATTATTCCTTATATGATGGTCTTTAGAGTATGACCACTTGAAAGAGGAGTAGTAGTGTAATTCACCTTGGTTTAGAATCATCTTGTGTGATGAGTGTGAAGGTTTAGTGATGACTTGCTCCAATCTTAGAATTGAAAGAAGTGATGTTGTAAAGACTTTGTATAGGCTTACTCCCAAGTGGGGGATAATGTGCTTAGATGGTAAGGCCTTTGAGTGTCCCTGATATTCATGAGTTAGGCTTGCTCGATAATCTTACCTAAAGAGGTGTAGTGAGTTTGAGAAGTTTAGACCCGGTGTGGTAGACTCATATGAGACCTTGAGTGGTGTTGGTAAGGTTGTTTGTGAGCAAGAGTTGCTTAATGAGGACCTTCCTAGTTTAAAAGTACCGGTTGGGATGTTAGACTGGTAAGTTAAGAAATAGAATAGTAAAGAAGTGGTTTCCATGAAAAATGTGAGGAGAAGGTATGTTGAATAGTGAAGTTGTTGAGAGTTCCTTTTTTGGCTTGTTTCATGTTTTGGAGTCATGTGTAAATATGTGTTTCCATGGTCTCCTTATGTTATGCATGTTCTTAATGAGTTTATGTTTAAATGAGAAATTGAGTTTTCATGAATTATGTTCCTCATGTTGATGTGCATCTAGTATGAGTTGTCTATATGATTCATGAGGTTAATTGTTGAACATGCCTAAATGTGCTTTTATGAAGAAATTGCATAATGTGCTTAATGATGTTATGATGAGCATGATGTCTGTTGGAGAAGGTATTTCCTCCAATGAAATGAGATATGTTGAAGTTATGATGCATAATGAGTTTGTAGATGTAGTTCCTACTTTCTTGTATTGCATTGAGCTTATTGATGTGGAGTTGATGTTTCCTCAAAGTGTTGTGCATTGTTTATAATGTTGCATGCATGATGGGCTGCTAGTCTTGAGTCGTTAATCCCTTAAAGTGTTTAAAGTGCCATTCGAAGAAGAATGTGGGGATAATTTAACGAGCCATAAAATGAATAGGTGAAACTAGAGCCTAAAGAGTGTGTTAGAGTTGATGTGAGGTCTGAGGGTGTAAAATGTTGTCCCGGGCATAGGTTGAGGGGTTAAAAGTGAAGGTAGGACTCCCCAAGGACCACCCTAGGGGTCCTTGAGGAGGACCCTAAAGCCTGACCCCAAGGCTGCCCCAAAAGAGCAAATGTCAAAAATGTTATGACCTACTGAAAGGAACCTACACCCCATAGGTCCATCCACTCCCCGTGGATGGCCTCCGTAGGTCAAGGGCCCTTAATGTGAGTCGCAGCCACGAACCACAAAGATACACCACGGTCCTTGGACCCACCCACGGTCTGTGGGTGGTGTTTCGTGAGTGACCACTGTGTTGCTGTCAAAGGTTCGGCCAATGTGGGGGCAACTTGGTAATATCATGTTACGTTGAGTTGAGTTAATGGACGGCTTTTATTAGTTTATTAATGTATTTTAAGAGTTTTTAAAGTATTAAGCTCTATTTTCAACTCATTATTTCAAAACCCAAAATACAAACCTCCCCTCCCCTCCTAAAGTTCTCGCTCTAGAAACCTCCATGGGAGGTGGATGAAGCACGCTTTGAATGTCACGTTTTCAACCTTTTCAAATGATTTTCATGGAGTTCTTCCATAAAAGGTATGGTAGTCTTCATCCTTGAGTTACTTTCTTTCAAGGAGCCAATTTCGAAGGTGATTTCAAGTCTCCAATGTTTTCTCCAAAACCCTAGTTTACAATCTTGGCATGGGTTCGATTCCAAATGATTTTCAATTTCATTGAATTATGAATTAATTGTGGTTTCAAAGATGAATTAACATGATTTCTTCCTAAAACCCATATTTTCCCACAAATTCTTAAGTGGTGAATTGAGATTGGGAATTGATTGATTATGCAAGTATGTTAGATTGTTGATGTTTATATTGGATTAGTTATTGAATCCTGTCACTTTCCTTATCTATTGTAGTATCTTAGATTTATGGGTTGTTGTTGGTTCATATCCATAAGGGGCAATTTCATGAAGGATTATGTATGATTTGATGTGAAGTATTTATGTCTACGATCTCAATGAAAGTGTTATGATAATGTTTAGAATGTAATTGTGTTATGATTGAATGTTATTTTTCAATTAACACCTATGAATGATGAGACTATATGTGAAAGGTGATTCTGACATACAGACACTCATGAATGACTAACGAATGGAGTTTTTTTTATGATAAAGTTAATGATGATGTATTAGTTGAAAGACTATTCTCAATTGTACTCTAATGAATGATAATGACATATTGTGAAAGGACTTACTCACAATATGGGGATTCTTAGGTGAAAGACTATTCTCATCTTTGAATCTATGAGCTATCCATTGAATGAATGTTGGGATGAGATGGACCCTCATCCTTGAGTTGAGGCGGAGTATCTAGTAACAATCCATATATCCCATTTTAATGAATGTTGGATTTGATATGGATACACATTCGTGAGTTGAGGCGGGGTATCAAGTAACAATATCTTATCCTATAATGAACTACTGTAATGAATGTTAAGTACTCCGTGGGGAATAATGCTAAGCACCAAGTGGATATGAATTGGGGAGCGATGCTCATACATGAGTTCAGGAGGACTGTCTAGTAGCAACCTCTTGAGATAATGATCATCCGTTGAGGCAGTGTATCTAGTAGCAATCTCTCTATCCCATAACTATGTGCTCAAATAGGTCTAGCTAGTGGATCCACTTAAGCTAAAACCAATGGTCCTACCCTAGGCAAGTAGGAATCCCTTATCCGCTAAGGGTGACACCAAGATTCCATGAATTGCTCACATGGTCTATGTCGGTTAAGGCTTACCCCCACAACGAAAGTTAATGAACTATGGCTTCTCAAGAATGCACTACTTAGTGTGGGTGGTAGTATGATATGCCATCCATGCATTGCACAAGTAGGCTTTGAGAGAGGTTATGGTGTGTTCCTTTTTAATGTTAAATAAAATGAACGGCGTCTTATGATGAAATAATGAGAATGTTGGTCTAATTTCTAATGAATGAAGGTGCTCTAAATGAAGCTAATGAAAAATGTTGACTTATATGCTTAAATGTATTGATGCATGATTTACTTGGATTGTATTATGATTTACTTCCTTGTCATGACTTAATGAATATGAATGTGCCTTATCTACGGTGGCTTCAAAGGAGTACTTAGTGTGAGTAGTAGTATGGGATGCTACTCATACATTGCACAAGTATGACTTAGGGTTGCCCTAGATGATGGTCCTAAGGTGTTGATATGGCTTATGAAATGTTTGACTCTTATGTATAAGTATTGGGTAAAGATGGAAAGGATTAATGGTAAGTTCACTTTTGGTGACCTTGATGTGGTACTTAGTGTGGATGGTGTCATGGGATGCTATCCATATATTGCACAGAGTATAGCCTGAGGGCTACTTGAGGTGAAGGCTTAATGTGAAGGTAATGGGTTATATGGTTGATTATGTTCTTATGTGATGAAATGGGTTTATATGTAGATTATGTTCTAGTGTGATGAAATGACTTGTATGTTGGTTACGTTTGTATATTATGCCTATTGTACTCATGTTCATGAAGGTTTTCACAATTTGGCGTAAAGCATGATTTTCAAAGAAAATGTCCGTTTTAACCATGGTTTTTGCATGGCTTCCATACTTAGTACTTTATGTGCTAACTCATATTTCTCTATTTTTTACCAAAGTGTAGGGTTTTGGAGATTTGAAGTTCTATACTTGGAGGATAGGTTTCTAAGGAGCTTGGAGACGACGACTTGGTGAGTCCTCATAGTTTCGAGGACAAAACCCATAATGTTCCCTTTATGTCTTTCATTGTATGTTTGAAGTCTTTGGATGGGCTACGTCCCAAAGTTGAAACCAAAGTATTAGATGGTTTGAGACATAGTCTAGAAAGTCTTTGTCACTCCCCGAGAGTACCCCCTAGGCGTAACACGGCGTACTTGACCCCGAAGGGGTCTTATACGAGCCCTTAGCATATTTGTCATTGCATATAGACATTGAATAATGCGGAATATAAAAAAACGAAAACTTTTCAACATCAAAGTCAAAGTATCTCATAATATAAAATAGAAAGTACAACGTCTAGACATCATCATCTCAATGAAACCGTCTAAGTCCACATAAGAGTCTCAAATAGGGACAATAGCCCTTTACAATAGAATTGTCTCAAAATGATAAGTACATATGAAGTCTAATAGTCTATTACAATATAAGGAACATAAGTGTCATAGTGTGTGTCCTCGGAACTTGAGAACATACCAAAAAGTTTTGGAGAAAGTCTAAGTCTAAGCTTGAGTCTCTTAGTTGCACAATCACTTCCCAGAACCTACACTTAGTAGAAAAAGGAAGAAATATGGTTAGCACAATTAATTGTACTAAGTGTGGAAGCCATGGAATTAAAACCACTTAAAACATGCATAAAAGGGACCTTTATATGAAAACATGCTATTTCAAGTTAAAAGCCATAATGCATATTCAAGGAACATTTAGCCAATCCACATTACAAGATAAAGAGACATTCCTGATCATAACAAGAAGCCATAACCCTTACCTTACATATTTGGATTCCATTTATATCATACCATCATAAGACACCACCCATGACCCTCCTTTCAAGTTTACTTGTGCAATGTACATATGAAGTCCCATACCCCCATATATATACTAAGTAAAGCCATCAAGAAGACACAAGTGTAATCACATACATAATCAACATCAGAATAGGTGAAACCAACCTTACCACCATTCATAAGTTGCTATCCATAGAGGACTCACACAAGAACTCCTCAAAGAACCCACTTGTGCAATGCATAGGTAAACTCCCATACCCTCACCTATAATAAGTGGTATCCCTCAAGTAGTCCCAATTAGAGTTCATAAGTCATATTCATACATTAGATCATCTTCTTAAAACGTAGGGATATTAGCAATAACCGACATAGACCATGTGAGATTCATGGAATCCGGTGTTCTACTCTGATATATCGTGAGTTTATGGTATTTATAATGCATTTCACTTACAAGTTGTGTGTGTCTAGGGCCTTTTTGTATTGATTTATATGTGTTTTTATCATATTTTGCAGGAAAGATGTTCAGGCGCGGAATTAAAGAGACAGCTGAAAGAAATGCAGAAAAGGGCATCTACGAAGGTGATCTACGGACCATAGGTCCATTGACGCTCCGTAGATGGTGGTCGTAGATCAGCAACCAAGGCATGGAAGGCAAATCAGGTAAATCTGACCAAATATGGAACCACAGTGCCAATTGACGGTCCGTAGATTGATACTGCGAGGGTTCCAGTACCTAATTTTTGAAGATTCTAAGTATGGAGCTATGGAGAGGTATTGATGGACCGTAGATCGATCGACGGTCCGTACTGCAGTTCCGTCGTTTGATTCAGAGAAGCTAATTTTTGGAGGCTGAAATATTTTCTAAGTGTTGGCTGACGGAAGGGACTCACGGACCATAGATCCATCGACGGTCCGTGAGTTAGTTTTGTGGAATGAAGACGCGTGCCTGTAACAAACTTTCCTTATTTTGTTTCCCTTTTAATTTAGGACTTGTTTTTTATAAATAGGGCATGTAAACCTCATTTTTGGGGGTTAGACATTTTTGTTCTATTCTAGTTCTTCACTTGGGAGATTAACTGGCAACTTTAGCAATTATTAATTTCCTAAGATCATTTTGAAGATTTTTGAGTTGCAATTCAAATTGAATTTCTAGGTTTATTATTCTTCTTACGTAAGTTCGTGAATCTTTCATCTAAAACAATGAATTATGTTCATATGATTATGGGTAACTAAAGTCTACAACTAGGGTTGTGGGAACCATGAGCGATTAACAAAGTATGAATAGTAAATAAACAATTCTTGAATGTAAACTCTGTTTTGATTTGCGAAACCAGTGAGATTCTGAGTAAGGGTTTTGGTTACTTGAGGGGAAGGTATTAAGCATCCCTCAGAGCCTATCCGAAGATCGTCCTTAAACTCAATTTAGGAAAATATGATTAGGAAAACTTGTTTATTTATTTGCTTTAAAAATTAATGATAAGTTAATTAGTTAGTTTAAGAAAAAGAGTGAAATACAAGGTACGACATATATATGTCTTTCTAAAATAGATTTAATAGTAGTATTTTTATCATATAAAAATAAATAAATAAATGAACTTAAATGTATAATAAATTCATATGTAAAAATATAGTTGTATCATAATAAACTCATCCTAAAATTACATAGATGTTGAAATTGCAAAAATCAGTCATCTTATTAAGACGTGAAATAAAAATAAGATAGTAGTTGGGTGTAAATACGTAGTAATATGTGATGTGTAATTTGAATGAAAATATATAGAATAGAGTTTTCTAAAAAATAAAAAATAAAATAAATGATACTAGATGTTAAAATATTATATAAAGTTTGTGATCTTAAGTACAGTATGTATACATAGGTTGTTTAAAACATATGAATATTTATTATTTATTTACATGTAGGTACAAATTGACGATAGATTAGATGTAGTAAAATAATATGTATATTTAA
>JAJOOO010005299.1:0-18341 GCA_029582685.1 Solanum piurae
GTTTACCTATTTATTGAATTTTCGATTTATATATATATATATATTTCTTTTTCTTTTTTTTTGGGGGGGGGGGTATGTGCTAAATTATGAGATTGATAATTATTGTTTACTTTTTGGCTTTCCAATCATAATTATACTCTTTTATATTATTATCTTTTTGCTCATTTATTGATTTTTCTGTCTCTTAATTTTTTATTCAATCAAATCAAATTATTAATTGTAGTCTTCTCTCACCTCTTTAATATTGTTTTCATGCAAATATCGTTTTCCTTTATTGTGACTACATTTTATTTTATTTTTTTTGAAATTTTGAAAGTTATCTAAGTTATATTTTTGACAAAATATTTTTAATTTGTTATGGTACGACTTAAATAACCATTTGAATCTAGAAAGTTTAATAAAGTAATTAAAAACTTACATATTTTATATTTTTCGTACAACTTTGGTGTAAGTCTTACATAATATGTTAATATTATATTACACCTCAATATATACCATATAATATATCAAATTTGTGTAAAAAATATATGTACCGTATAATATAATACCAATAATATATCATCTAAAATATCAAAATTATACCAACATTGTATCATCTAAAATACCAAAATTATACCAACATTGTATCATCTAAAATACCAAAATTATATCAATATTATATCATGTGAAATACAAATATTATAGCAACATATGTACCATCTAATAAACTGAACTCGTTGATATTTTGTCATATATTTTTTAAATTGTCAGTTTATAACATAACAAAAATTATTATTTTGATAATACTAGTACAAACTTGAGAACATCAAATTACACTAGAACGATGTGACACCATTCACAAATAACATTGAAAATTTCTAATATTAAAATTGTACCATATAATAACACTAACATTGTACCATATAATATACCTATAATTATTAAATTCTACCCCATAATATACCAATCTAGTTGATATTCCGTCTCATTCTATTTTTTTTAAATGACATTTATACCACAAGGGAAACTAACATAAATAATATGACTATCTGAAATTATTTTAATAAAAAAGGAATAAAATTCAAAATCACTAATATCATTCAATTAGATTCTGAAGGAAAAAAAAACATGTAATAAACAAAAATTAGCTCAACAATATTAATCCTCATATAGATTTGGTCCAAGTTTTCTTGTTATGGTCATCTTTAGGCTATAACACATTTTCTAAAATTTACTTTAAACCTCTTGAATTTTTTTTCTTTTCATTGGCATTTTCGTCATATATCACTCCTTTAATCTTGAAATCCACATATCTTCATCCAATACATTTCAACAAAAACAAATTAAATAACCTACTAAGCACCAGTTATAATAATTAAATTTAAAATACACAATCATATTTTTTTATATCACCAAACAACAGTTATATACAAAATGGTGTCTAATATGGTTAAAAATTGATGTCCACTTCATTATTCTTATAATGAAATTCGAACACCAATTTATAACCAACTATATGTATAACATTTATTTATGAAGATTGATAAAGTTGAATTTAATTATATGTAAAACCATAATTTAATCAATTAATTGTCAATTTTTTCAGTATAATCAAACTAATAAAAATGATGTAACGAATGGTTTAAACAATAAAGTTAAAAAATCGAAATAATTTATTTTAAAAACGAAATTATCACCGAGCAGAAATCAACTTCAGCAAATTGAAAAAAACGAAAATATCACCGAGCAGAAAATTGCAAAATAACTTTATCTCATTGAAACCACATAGATAAATTCTCAAATTGAATCAACACAAAATTTATCAATCAAAAATAAAATATGTGTGATCAAATAAATGAATTTTCGGAAGTCGAGAGAGATAACCTCATATCTTTCTCAATGTCCGGACATCTATTCAATGCCTTCCTGCGATGAAAAAACCAAATAATTTTAGAACAATCAAAAACATAAATTAATATTCAAAATCCGTTTTAACCGAACTAATTTGTTTCAAAGCTAATTTTTCATAATAATTACCCGATGAATCTTATCTTCCGTCATTCTAAACTAAAACTGAAACGTTGTAATTTTTGGCAGAATTATTAGAGAAGACAGAGAATTTGATTGTGGTTAGTATACTGATATTGTGGTTATGAGAGAGAAGAATTATATTAATGATTGAGATAATTATGGAAGCAAAATAACAGAATAATTATGGAAGCAAAATAACAAAATAAAAGCTAATTAAGGAATGAAAATTTAATATAATAATTATTTATACGTATTTTATTGTTTGTGATTTTCCGTTTTCTTTTCTTGATTTTTTTGTGTTTTACAAAAATTCTATTGCTTTATTTGTGAAAAGTCAAATTATTGTTATATAAAGGTTATTTATGTACTTAAATTGTCTATTATGTTTATTACCCATTTATAGTGTTTTGAGTATATCATGAGATTACCTTGCACAAAAGCTGCATGTTCAAAGTCTAGAACAAATTATCTTATATATATATATATATATATATCATGAGATTACCTTGCACAAAAGCTGCATGTTCAAAGTCTAGAACAAATTATCTTATATATATATATATATATATCGTCGAGAGTTTATAAGAAATAATTTATTTATTGTATTTTAAATAAAAATAATATTTGCGTAATTCTACCTTTTCGAAACCTCATTTGATGAAACTTTTTTATTTATTTTTCTTAGTTGCATTTGACATTATATTTAAATTTTATCCTAATCATCTAGAAGACAAACAACTTAAAATTAAAATTTTATCCATCAATGATATTAGTGTAGGAAAACCTGTAGTTATAAATTTTTAAAATAGTTTTAATTTTAAAAAATATAAAAATAAAATTTTTCTCAAAATAAATGATTTATTGGAGTCCATTAAATTATGGTTCATATAAAATAAATAAATCTTTAAAAAAAAATTACGTGTGCACTCACACAGAGGTCAGAAAAACAAATGAGCGGAAGCGAAGGTAGTTCCGGCGGCGGAGAACCGGCGACATCATCGACGGAGAAGAAGAAGAAAGAGAAAGCGAGAGTAAGTCGAACATCGCTTATTCTATGGCACGCTCACCAAAACGATAAGTCTGCCGTCCGGAAACTTCTAGAAGAAGACCGTACGCTTGTTCAAGCTAGGGATTACGATAACCGCACTCCACTTCACGTTTCCGCCCTTCATGGTTGGATCGATATCGCTAAATGCTTGATAGAGTACGGCGCCGACGTTAATTCTCAGGATCGATGGAGGAATACGGTACGTACGATCACCCGCTTCACATTGGTATGAAAATTGTGTTTTTTGTGTTTGAAATGATGATGAGAAGTAAGAATTATTTTTCGAAACGTTAGTTTGAAAAACTTTTGTTGGCTAGGGTTTATAATTTGGGGTTGCTGCTGCTGTACATGAATGTTGATGAAGCTGGAACAAAGACCAAAGTTTCTATTCAGTAGAGACAAAGAGAAGAAAATAATTTGACTCTGTTTAAGATTCTGAATCCACCTTTTGATAAAGACTTCTGTATAAAAAAATGAATAGGAGTCCTCTAATTTATTTTTGAATTAAACTTTTTCATATTTTCCAAGTCAGAAAGAGAAGATGTTTGAGAGGCAATAAAAAATACAAAAGAATAAGAACACCTAAACAGTCAAACACCTTGTCACTTAACTATCACAGACCAACACATGCTACTTCATCTTTCTCCTTCTTCTTATTGATTACTCTGTATCATGCGGTCCATTGACGAGCCTTCCTGTGTAAGATTTTTTTTTTATTACCGTGCTGTCCAGGCCAGCTTTCGCCACCTCGACTAATTCCATGGGATACCTCACCTCCCACCAGCGACCGGTACTAGGTAACTCTGTCTACCGACAGTAGGACAGTTGGAAAGGATCACCTAGTGATTTTTGTCTCTGCTGAGGTTCAATTGAGTTTTGAACCTGAGACCTAAGGGTTCTCAACCACTTCCTTGACCACTAAGCCACACCCTTGGGTGCATTTCATATTTCTTATTTTGCTCCACCCATTTTATTTTTAATTAACTATTGAAGGTTTACTTGAACTGATCTTTTGCCAAATCCCTACCGAACTTCAAAAATATGTTTTCACACTATAGAAAGACCAGTTCTTGTGCATAAGCCACCATTTGGCTTCATTTATAGAGAAATTTGTTTTCACTATAAATGGCCTATGTTATATTTTGGGAATCGCCTATGTGCATTTGGTGATCGCCTATACCAAGAGGCGGATCCAGCATTAGGAAGTTCCAGGTGCCACACTGTCTAAATCGAATAAACGGTTCAATTTCTTCAATTTTGGGTTACGATTCGGGTTATTTATCTTGGTTGATTTGTATAGACAAATTGATCGAATATTCATAGTTAGTAATATTTTTTTCTAGATATTTTGAGATTAAAGATATTAAAGTTGTCCAATTCTTTTTGTAGGAATAAAAATTTAACGTTAAAAAAATTGAACTTGTATAAAACCATCTAATATTGTTATATTCATATATATTTTTCTATGTGGTGTTGTAGATATATAGTTGAGAAAGATTAAGAATTGTAGCTTCAATTCAGTCATCTTCACATAGTTCAAACATCAATAAAAGATCAAAATAACCTTTAAATTTTATAAATTCTAACATAATACTATGTGACATTTTAAATATAGTATTTATTGATATGAGATACGCACGTGACACTCGTATCAAGTGATTAATACTCAGTGAAAGTGAAAGTTAAAAAGGTTAAGAATTAATTAAAATAAAAAAGAAGCAATTTGAATTAGTAAAGAATAGAAGTATAAGAAGAATTATTGGGGAAAAAAGAGAGTTGAAGATCTTCTTCGCGAATCGCAGCAACCAAAAGAGGAAGCCAAAAATAATAGTGTTGCACTTCAAGTTCGAACCCTCATCGCTTGGATGGTACATTGCGTTGTTTGCCATTAGCACCTTTCGTTCTTTTGTTCCTCAGGGTGGGAGGATTTAAATATATACGATTTCTTCTATATACACACACCGTTTCATCGAGGCATTGGGTGTCGTGGCACCCCCAACCTTATACGTAGATCTACCCCTGCCTAGTCCTAATGTTATAGGGAAAAGGCGATCATAAAGATCCCTTCCTCTTTATTTTTCCCATTAATAGAAAGTTCAAAGTGGTAGAATCTAATGAAGACAACCATAAATCGAAGAGATGAATTGAGCATCTGAGATTCAATGAAATAGAGAACATTGGTTATGAAGTTGTTTGTGACGAAGAAGTCGGAGAATTAGAGATTCAAGTGATGAATAACAATAATGAAATAGTGTTATTGAGGTATGTGAGTTTTTGATAATGAGTGTTAAAAAATTTCATCCAGAATAATAAAATTTGTTAATCAAGATGAAGAATGTACGTCAATCCAATTGAAGTATCAGGCTTTGAGCAGCAAAGGGTACAAAATATGGAGAAACATGAGGTTAGAAGAATCGAAGAAGAGATATGTAATAAAAGTTTTAGTTTGAGCAATCTCAGTTTAGGATAAACGATCTTTAATTATGGTAGGCGATCTATTCAACATGATATTGTTTTAGACCATAACGACCTCTTATTTTGTTGAATTGTCGGTTTCATATAGTGATTGATGATATCGGCAATATATTGATAAGATGGCTATTAGATGTGGGATTGGAAATTTGTGTGTGTTCAAAGGTATTATAGATTCAAAACAAGATTTAACTAAAATAATTAATGAAGCTGGTTTTGAAGATTTTCTAGAGTTCGAAGAGTGATATTGAAGGTGTAGGTGCTCTCATAGAGGTTATGCCATTATATGTTACTTAGACAAATTGAACCAAAAAACAAGAATGAGCTTGCATTCTGGTCGGCAACTAACCTATTTGATTGGACGTACGAGCCAAAGTTGTTGAGTGAACCGCAAAGATTGTCGAGCAAGATAAGCCATGGAAAACATTTTGAAAGTATTAACCAATTTCTAATTATCAATACAAGAAAAAGATGCGAAAAAACACAATTGATGGGCAAGATGTGCACACAACTGCTGGTAGCTACAATGACCAAACAAAGTAATAAGTTGATAACACAAGGAGTAGTGTAACAATTAATTGTATTTTGGATCATGTAAATTAGGCTGAGTTTAAACAATTTTTACCTCATTTTTCTGAAATGCAACTCTTATTCTCATCCTTGTTCTTCACCTTAATCAAAACATTCCAATGCCATCTCAAAATTCTAGTAATGGCACTTGGATGCTTGGTTGATCTCACACCAAGGATTCTTCCCATATATGTCAATTGTCTAACATGCCATATCTTCAACCAAAAAGACAACAATTGCTACCAAGTTCCCATAATTAGTAGCTAAAATTAAATAAGCGTGAAAAGAACAAGATACAAGTCTCCCAAATACATCTGATAAGCCATCTACAATGTATTTTACCAGGGTCCCCTCTGGTTCATCTCCCTTAGCAATCTTTACGACTCTCAATAACTTTGCCTTGTAAGTCCAAACTGTATAGACTTATTTCCAACAAAAAAAATCAGAACTCTATTTTTTGTTTCTTTTTTCGATTTGTCTAAATAACACATAATGATATAACCCTTTGTGAAAGCAACTAAACTTGTAATATTGCTTCTTCAACTCAAGAAAGTATCCAACATCAACCTCATTATTCATTTTTGCTAGATCCTGTTTTGAATCTATAACATTCTTGAAGACTTCTAACAAATTTGCATCACCTATCGGCATATTACCGGTATCTATAACAATATTGAATTCAATAATATAGGAGGTCCTATGATGTAAAACAATATTATATTGATAAAAATACAAAAAACAGATAGCCTACAATAATTAAAGATTGCTTATACTAAATTGAGATAGCTCAAACTAAATGTTAGATTACATCTCTTCTTTGACTCTTACAACCTTGCTCTCCTCCGCATTTTCTATTTCTTGCTGCTCAAAGTCTGATTATTCAGCTGGATTGCTAGATTAATGTACATTTTTCCTTTTCATTGTCAAATTTATCACAAGGACAAAAAAAATTAAAAACTCTTTATCTTTTTCTTTAAAAAAAGTTTTAAAAAAGATAATCACTTTAACCTTTTTTGTCCTTTTTCTTTTTGATGACAAGGGAAACACGCAGCCGCTACCCTTTGGGTGCGCATAGGGTAAAACCCTCACTCCTATGCGATAGCTCGCAAACTACATAGGAGAGGTAACCCGCACTAGGCAAGGCAGGTGCGACGAACTCGACCCAGAAGGCAAAACCCCTTGCTTTTGCTGACAAGGGGTTTCGAACTTGAGACCTCCAACATGGAAGTCCCAAGCCCAAACCACTGGGCCACCCTGAAGGGTTACTTAACTTTTTTTATCCTTGTAATAAATTTGACAATAGAAAGGGAAAATGAAGTGGTTGAGAATCATGAGGCCTCAGGTTCAATCCCCAGCGAAGGCAAAAAACACTAGGCGATTCTCACTAGAGTTACTTGGTACCTTTTGCTGGTGGGAGGTGGTAGGTATTTTGTGGAATTAGTTGAGGTGCGCGAAAGCTAGTTCGGGCATCATGGTCATCAAAAACAAAACTCATTATCAAAACTCACATACCTCTATACCATTGTCTTGATTCGTATTGTTAAGTCTTTGGAATCCCTGATTCTTTGATTTGCCAATCGTGAACAACTTCATAACCAATGTTGATTATTCCATTGAATCTTAAATATTCGATCCATTTTGCGATTCTTGGCTGCTGTATCGGATTTTGCCATTTCGAGTTCCCCATCTACAGGAAGGATAAAGGATAAATAAGCAATATTTACGATCACTCTTTCATTATAGCCTTAAATATAGGCTATTACCAAGTGTGCATAAGCGATTTCATTAAAATATTGTAAAATATTTTTTGTTGTAAATGCAACCAAGCAGAAGAATAAAAATGACGGCTTGTGTGCAAGCCTGGATTTTTAAATTGTTAAACCGATTCTTAATGTCTAGTAGGGAGTTAAGCAAAAGATCAGCACAAATAAACCTTTAATCAAAACTAGAATGAGTAAAGTACTAAAGTAGAAGAAATATGATGTTCTTACCGGAAAAAGCTCATCAATGAGCTACACGAACAAGTGAGAAATAAGAAAGATGAAGTGGCATGTATCTTTATTTGGGAGTCTGGGGAAAAAAAGCTCTTGATTCTGAGAGATTCTACATAGATGTTCTTGTTCTTTTGTATTTAGTCATTGAAAGTCACTAGTCAAACGTTCTGCCTCTCATACTTACTTGGAAAATTTGATAAAATGAATAACTTAGAGGGCCAATCTCTAGCAGAAAGCTTCTGTTTTGTTTGTTGTTGCTGAAGATGATATAAGTTACTGTAGTTCGTCATCCTATAATACAATGGAGCTGTTAAAGGTTAGCTACAAGAATTTTGAGTTTACTCAGGTATTTGTTCAGTTCATGCCTACTTCTGCCCAATTATAGCGGCATAGAGGTTTAGACTCAATCTCTAATAGACTGCTGCTATTTTGCTTTGATGTTGCTTAAGTAAAAATTGACTGTAGCTTGTCATCCTATTATACAATGTTGCTGTCAAAGGTCATCTTACAACAAGTTGCTATGATCAGTCATTTCAGTCTCCACTGTCTGATTTTTCTATGAGATTCATGTTCTATATGGGTTAATAAAATGTTTTTGATAAATAACAATGATGGATATCTGAAAATTTTAGTATTTATAGGAACAGAAAATGTCTGACTTGGTTATTTGTCCTTTCACATCTCTGTTTGAGTTATTTCTTGAATCATGTACGGACAAAGCACAAACATGTAAATAACTTTCATGTTATTAGAAGGATAATAAAGAAGAGATCAAAATGCTATTGAAAACTGGTTCTGAAATATATTTGTTAAGGAAAAGAGGGAAAGCGGAATCAAAAGGGGATTTTTTTTATTCTGTAGTGTGGAAATTAGAGGGTAGAGGGGAACTATCGACCTCCCACATTTTTCTTTTGATATCTATTTTGCTAGAATTGTTCAGATAGGATAAGGTATTTACAGAACCTTTTCAATGTATGAATTGTCAATAAATTTGGACCAACCCTAGGTAAGTTTATAAGCAGGTCAGCAAGATTATTCTTAAGAAACCTCATTGAGTCATGGCTAGTATGCTTACTTTGTAGTTTGTACCATTAAACATATCGAAAACTTTGGTGAGAGTTCTTGTTCTTTCAATAATCTTTCTTTAAAGTTGATTAGGATGCTAGAGGTGATAAGTTTTGACCTTACGAGTTCAATTATTGGCTGTTGGAATTTTTATCAATGTCATCCAAAATTAGTGAGTGATATGGAAATATGGATTTAATTATATTGTCAAAAAAGCAAAACGGATGTCATTGATATCCCAAATATAGAAAATCCTTCTACCTCTC
The DNA here is from genome assembly GCA_029582685.1 of Solanum piurae. Classification (NCBI taxonomy): domain Eukaryota; kingdom Viridiplantae; phylum Streptophyta; class Magnoliopsida; order Solanales; family Solanaceae; genus Solanum; species Solanum piurae. Next base: position 9,426 of record JAJOOO010005299.1, read on the forward strand.
TTATAATTTTTATTAAAATTGTTTGTTGGGCTTATGACCGTAGAGAGAAAACATTCGCTCTGGATTTGAATGAACCAACATCGTGTGCAATTTGACATTTTTGACGACAGACCTGAACCCTCCTGCCAACTACTGTCACAAGTAGATGTGTTTGGTTAAATCTTGAAAGAAAATTGTTTTTCCTCCCAATGTACAGGAACATAACCACCACAATTTATTTTACTTCCAAATGTTCTTCTGTAATTCAGTGGAATATTTATTTCTGTTTGGAAAAAAAGAAAGATATTGGGTCTGGTTCAACCTTGAAAGCTAGCTCATTAAGTAAGGATTGTCCAAATAGAAGAAACAATAACCAACTCCCTCAATTAATGTGAGAGACTTAATGCCCCCTACGCGCCTAGGACAAGACATTTGGTACTGGATAATATAGTATAGGGGCCTAATATTGGGTAAACCAAAGATATGAATGATTCTAGCAATGATACCATGTTATGCAATATTAAGCATAAAAAGCTAATTATCCACCAATATGAGACACTTAACACCCCCATGCCAAGGGGTAGACATGTGGATACAATATAACATATTGGGTAAACCAAGAACATAAAAGGGTATGGTTAATACCTTGTTGAGAAATGGACCTTGGTAACTCAACCTCAAAAACTAGCTAGCTCATGAGTGACAAAGTGAAGGTTGCTTAATACCATATAAGGAGATAACAACCCATTTCCTGAATCAGTGTGAGTTTTAAATTTACTTTTGGATGAATCAAATAATATTTATGTAAACTTCTCAAAAAAATATCATATTAATATGCTCCAAGTGAAGCAAAAATTACTAGTCTTGAGTGTTGAGCTTTGGGTTCCATGATGCGACACACATTGTTTGTTTGTGAGAAAAGTTAAACTTGATATTGCTTTGTTGTCCAGCTCCTTGATTTCAATTCCCTCCCCTACCTCTCTGTTCTCGTGAGATATATATTTGTGTATATGTGGATGAATATGTTGACCTTGATTTTTCTATGAAGTTGTTGGTCCTATAATAGATTCACTCTCTGGGTATGTTATTATTGATTACAGCCTTTAGCTGATGCAGAAGGAGCTAAGAAACATGGTATGATCGAGTTGTTGAAGTCATATGGTGGCCTATCTTATGTGAGTTCTTTTGCTTATCATGTTTAGGCTAAATTTGATAGATTTGATGTCACATCAATATATTACGCTATTTGGAGTTTTATGATTTTTCTACACCTAAACTCTCAACTAGTGTTAGGGTCAGAGATACTTTTTTTTTATGACCGTGGTGTCTGGGTCAGCTTTCGCGCACCTCGACTAAAGATACCCGCCACCTCCCACTAGCAACAGGTACCAGGTAACTCTGGCCACCAAAGCTAGGACAGATGGGAAGGATCACCTAGTGTCTTTTTGTCTCCACTGAGTTTTGAACCTGAGACCTCAGAGATTGACCACTAGGCCACACCCTTGGGTGCAGTCAGAGATGCCTTTCATATGACTTTTATCTGGTTGCTACCTCTATTCCTATCAAGGTCTAGGTGCTCATCTAACAAAAACTATATGAACTAATTAATCTTGTAATGATTCTTTTTCATAGTTTTATTTGTTCTCCTAACTTCGTGATTGATAATTTTCAGCGACACTTATTCTGCATTCTTTTACCTGTCATATCATTAATGACCATAATTATATTTTGGTAGGAAAGAAGGCTATGTAATGACCCCAGCCATTAAGTATATAGATGGCATGATATGCTGGATATTTGGATGTTTGTGAAAGAATACCGACATTTAGGACAGAAGTGATTTGTGAGACTTGGATTACCTGGAAGCTGGATCTGAGTATCTGACAACACACAACAACATACCCCGTGTAATCCCACTTGTGGGATTTGGGGAGGGTAGCATGTACTCAGACAGACGTTACCCCTACCTTTGTGAGGTAGAGAGGCTGTTTACGATAGACACACATATATATATGCTAACCTACAAATGAAGGTCATCTCTACCCTTCCCAAACCTACTTTGTGGGACTACACTGTGTATGTTGTTGGTTTGGTTTTGATGTTACAACATGAAGGTAGTAGGCTAGCAATGTCCCCATTTTTCGTTTTCCTTAATAGCCCCCAATAGAATATAATAACTTTATTAGTGAGAGGGGTCCTTGTCTTTTTACCAGAAAAGCTAAAAAAATCTGCTTCTGTTCACTCCCACTCTCTTCCATCTTGATTTGGTTTCTCCCTTCTGTTTTTCTCTCTTTCTCGTTGTGAATACAAGTATACAACCAACCAAACTTCTTCATGTAATTTTTCTGATTAGAAACCTATTTTTCCTTCTATCATTTATTCTTTTTTGATTTATTTTTTTACATTCTATTGATTGATGTTACTGTTCTTTCTTGTAGACTTTTACACTTCTTTTGTTATTAATTGCTATGCTTCTTCATTGTTTTCTTCTTCTTGTACTTGAGTTTGATGCACTTAGCTGAGGGTCTATCGGAAACAACCTCTCTACCTCCTCGAGGTAGTGCTAAGGTCTACGTACACTCTACTCTCCCCAGACCCTACTTAGTGAGATTTCACTTGGTATGTTGTTGTATCTACTTTAATAGATTTAAGGTTTACTTTTTGAATCATCCCCCCCTCCCATTTTTTGGGTTTGGGGAGGAAATCAGTAGGCAAATGTTTGTTTCTGTGACTTCACCATTGACGATGACAAGGAAAGCAAAGAAAAGAGGCAATGATGTTTGGGTGATGCTGGGGCGAGAATAATGAATTTTTGGGGGATTTGTAATTTGGTACACAATGGCGTAAAGGCCCCTATTTTTAATGAGTTGGCAAAAATAGTAAGGACATTTTAGTGAAATGAAAATGCTGACAGTATTAACCTACTACCTTCATGTAGTAGGTTAGCAAGACCCTATATATCATGCACATGTATGACCATTATTGTCTTATTTATCTCATGGTAGGAAAGTGAAGGTTACTTGATGGCCCAGCGAATAAGTATATACATGGTATGATATGCTGGATATTTGCTATGTTTGTGAAAGAATACCCACATTTAGGAAATAAGTGATTTATTTGACTCGGATTACTTGGAAGCTGGATCTGACATTCATGTGTGTGTGTGTGCATGTGCGTGCTTATTATCTGTACATTATCTCATCTTCCAGCACTTTAAAGAATGCATCTCTTAATGTTGGAAATCGCTTTCTCATCCCCTTAAATCTGCAAACTCATTCTTTGACATCTGGGGATATGTTTTTCAGCTGGATATAATTATTTGTGGAAATGCTGTAGGGGCAAGATGGAAGCCATTTTGAACCAAGGGCTGTTCCACCCCCTTTGCCAAAGAAGTGTGACTGGGAGATTGATCCTACTGAGCTGGATTTCTCTAACTCAGCAATCATTGGGAAGGTACAAGTTGTATTAATAGTGATTGTAAATTAACTTATTAGAGGTTGAATCAAAGTCATATTGTTCGATTTCGTATAGCTTCCATCCACCAAGTATCTTGTCGATTAAAATAGTTATTTTCTCGTAATGATGGTTAATCTTATACAATTTGTCGTGTCTCGTTTAAATGACACTTTTTACTGATGTTATGCGTACTAAATGCCCATTTGTTATTTTGATAAAATTGTTTGTCCACAAAGAATATTGCAGCTGTATCTTATATCACGATGTATAAGCTAACTTCTTGCCTCCTAGTTGCTTCAAAATACTTTGCCTATGATGAAGCTTTTGAATTCTGAAAAATTCTGAGAATTGTATGGAATATTATTAGGTGCTTTTTTGCTGCCCTTTGGTTAAATATAGCATAAAATGTTTTCCGGTTTTGAAGTATAGCGAGTATTTTATATGTCCCTTAGGAACTTTCACCTAAATAGGGAAAGACAGTACTTTTTTTGTTTGGGGCTGCATTCAAGGTGTTTTCTGCTTATTGCATTCCCCTGGTAACTGTGATTTTGGTATCATCACCTCAGAACACACAGACACCAGGGTTATCTTCACAATTGGTTGCCCAGTGCTGCCTCAACCATTTTTTTTCATTTAATTATTTTTATGTTACCAATTCTATATTTACTTATGTTGTTTCTGAGTCAAGTTTCTTCTAACTATGAGAATACGGTTATATCTAATATTCATCATTGCTAATGAGAGCTAATATTGATAGGGGTCTTTTGGTGAAATAATAAAAGCTTGTTGGCGTGGAACACCTGTAGCTGTTAAACGCATTCTCCCAAACCTTTCAGATGATCAATTGGTGATGTAAGTATCTAGTGGATTTATCATTACAATGTTATGTTGGTGCTTTCTGGTATGAAGTCCATCTTGGTTGTTTATTGAGGTTTTCAAGTCTTGTATTTTGGTTTGTTTCTGGGATGGGATGGAGGCCTATACAGCTTTGTTTCATTATGTTTGATTTTTGAAGCTTAGTGATCATATCAGAAAAGTAAAAAAGATAGTAACAATTAGAACTTTCTGCACTTAGGACATTGGTGGCCTTTGCAAAAAGGTGGCATCATTAATAGTCAATCAATAATAGTGTTGCTTTGGAACAGTAAGTTTAACCTAAATCTGTTATTTTCCGTGAGGACTTTCAAATAAAGTGGAGCAAGAAGTACTACATATGTACTTACTATAGGGTGTGAACCTTCTTAATTCTTTGCAATGTTTTTCTCGATTAAGGTTAGCAGTTAACCCAGATTCAGATAGCTGTAAGTTTGTATGCAATTAGACCCCCTTATAAAAATTTATTGTTGCTACATGCTAATTCCTTTTTATTGGTACCTGATTTAATTCCTTTTTGGATTGAAACATAATACTGCTTTACTTTTGATACAGTCAGGATTTCAGACATGAGGTAAATTTGCTGGTGAAGCTTCGTCATCCAAATGTAGTGCAATTTCTTGGAGCTGTTACTGAGAAGAAGCCCTTGATGCTAATAACTGAATACTTGAGAGGGGTATGTGATTGCTCTTTCTTTCTGTAAAATGGATATTGAATTCCTCTCTCTAACTTGTGAAGTTTCATGCATTTATTGTGTTGTTAGGGTGACCTTCATCAGTACCTCAAGGGAAAAGGTGCTCTTAGTCCATCTACAGCAGTTAATTTTGCTTTGGATATAGCAAGGTAATCTTGATGAATTATAAAATTTCAGTGTTAATTTACTTGAACTCCAGATCATTCCAGCTTCCTATCTGCTTTTGTGACAGTGGTATATCTGATGCCCTGGTTATATGATGGGAAAGTTTGTTTTTGGTGCACCCATGAGGTTCCTGTAGGGATAGAAGATTGTGTGTCATTTGTAGAAACCATATCCTTTTGTAAGGTTTTCTACTTTTTGGTAATACTCCTTATGGGTATTTTCTTGCCCGTTGTCAATAAAATTTGTTACTTGATAAAAAAAAAAGATGGGTGATTCATTTTGGAAACTAATGCTGGCATACGTCAATAAACTCGTACTTATCAAAAGTTTCATTCAGAAAACTAACCTGAACAGAAATTTTTTTTTGGTGCTTCTATCTTTTCTATTTTATAGCATTTTGCTAGCATTTACATTTTATTGGCAGATATTCAACTGACAGTTTTTTGCAACTGTATAGGAATCACGCAAGAGGTAGAAAAAATTGAATGTTTGGCAATTTAGCTTCTGTCTAAAAGTTATCTTTTTTATAGTTAGCTGGGCTTTTTAATTTGCTTTTACGGGGGGAGGTGGTTGAAAAATGCATGTAAAAAAAAACAGTGATTATCATGAGTAACTCATTCTGACCTGCTAAGGTTATCTGGTGAAGTTTCTTGTCATGCCATTTTATAAGTAAACTACTGTAGCCATCTGACATTTTATACAAATCACTTCGCATTTCATAAGTAGTTTGCTCACGTAAGGCTATATGTTTATGTGGGCAGAGGCTTGGCTTATCTTCACAATGAACCAAATGTCGTAATCCACAGAGATTTGAAGCCCAGGTCTGTTAATCTTCTCTGCATGATTCTATTATTGGTTGATCTATACAATTTGTGTATGGAGAAACTCTTATTTTGATGCTGATAACATGATGCTATTTTTATCTTTACGATCCATTAGCTATAGTGCTGAATATGGTAACGTTTCCAGGAATGTTCTCCTTGTCAACTCCAGTGCTGACCATTTGAAAGTAGGAGATTTTGGATTGAGCAAGCTAATAAGGGTTCAAAATTCCCATGATGTTTATAAAATGACAGGCGAGACTGGGAGCTGTGAGTGCAGTTGTCTTACCTCCTTTCATTCATTGACGTTTTTATCAATGGTGTTATTTCTTTCTAATTTATTTCCATATGATCAATCCATAGACCGATATATGGCTCCTGAAGTTTTCAAACACCGGAAATATGACAAGAAGGTTGACGTCTTCTCTTTTGCAATGATCTTTTATGAGGTAATATTAATCCTTGCTGGCTTTCTAGCACAATGGGAGAGCGAAATAAAACTTATTAATGAATAATGAACAATGGTGCAGATGCTAGAGGGTGATCCACCACTGTCGCACTATGAACCATATGAAGCAGCAAAATATGTGGCTGAAGGACACAGGCCGATGTTCAGGGCAAAAGGTTTGACTCCAGAATTGAAAGAGTAAGTAAACATTGGAGATTGATACGTTCATCATTCAAGTTTTTTTAGAGTTTGGAACTTGATACTTGACCTCTAATGCCAAAAATTAAAAGGTTACCCAATTTACTTTGAATTCAGTAGTCTTATGCAGTGTTTCGAAAGGTGGTTTCTGGGCGGGCGGGCAAAAAAGCATTGAGAAAGGAGGCTACTGTTGGGGGGGAGGCGTAATTCCCAACTTTTTGGGCATTTGCTTAGGCATAAGTCCCAACCTTCCAGATGTTCATTGGGGCGTAAGCCCGTAGAACTTCCCCAAATTGGGAACAATTTGCTTCAAGGGACAAGAAAGAAAAAATAGTTGTGATGATATCGGAAAAGAGGGTGGCATCCAAAAAATATGATGCATCACCTAGTCAGTCTATTGGCAACCACCTTTGTTGTTTAATTACTTCTAACGGTTTTAGCTCTAACTAGCATAGACATGTCTAAAATTGCTCCTTTTAGAAATATGTAGAGTTGGAGACGTAGCATGTTAGACCTCACAACTCTTATGGAGTTTGAAGTGGAACTTGATTCTGTTTTTGCTAACTTCAACCAATTCCATGCAGGTTGGTAGAGCAGTGCTGGGCTAAAGATGTGAACAAGAGACCTTCGTTCTTAGAGATTCTTAAGACACTCGAAAAAATCAAACTAGGCTTACCGTCAGATAATCATTGGAACATCTTCACTTAATCGACAGGAATGCAAGGACTGAGCAGACCTTAAAATGACGTATTATGTGTACATGAATCTCCCTTTTTGATGTGCTTGTATAAATGATCAACCAGAGGGCTTTTTCTGTAACTAATTCTTTATGCCCAATTTGATATTGTAGATAGAAACATGGTCCCTGGGTTCATTTTAGGCCAAACCCATCGGTAGCCCCCTAAATTTGGCACAAAATTTCACTTAGACACCTCAACTAGCTAATGTTCATTCTAGACACCTCAAGTAGGATCCCACTGTGTCATTTTGATATTTTTCGCTGACATGGCATGGTAAGTGTAATGCACCCAAAATCAGCGCGTGAAGGGGCTCTTTTTCAGGCCAAAAAAATAATATTTAAAAGGTCAAAACTATTCTTCTTCCTCATTCTCTCCTCCACCACACACCATCTATTCACCACCACTGCCACCATCGCTATTAATACAATCAAATTAATTTTTTAATTTTTTCAGTTCCGAAAATCACCACAACCATCGTCATCTTCTCATTCTTATTCTTTAGATCCAACAATTACAACTTTTATTGCAATCTTTCAAGTTCAGTGCTACACATCATTGTACATCTATCACACCCATGAAGTTCATATATGCAGATATTCATTCTAAACGGGAGGGACTACAACATACAAATAATACATAGCATTCGTATCTATGCTCCTTTTATAGTTTTATTCCTTTTGGAGGCATTGTAATATTAGATACACAATTAAAAAGCATGAAATTGATGACATACAAATTAAATCTACAACAAAAAAAATGGAAATCTGAATTTAACAAAAACCCCAAAAAGATAAAAAAGCAAAAGAAGAAATTAGGGGTAAAGAGGAGGCGCCAGAAAAGTTTGGAAGAATGAGGAAGAAGGGGTGGGTAGTTTGGTGGGGTTTTAGAAGCTAAATGCTTTTATTTACTAAGTATTATTTTTGGCTGAAAATTAATTTTTCCTTATAATGTATTTTTAAAGTATTATTTAGTACTTAAATATCACGTGTCTTTCCTTAATTAGCCATTATATTATATTATTCGCAAGTGTGTTACACGCACAGTGTAATTTTGTGGATTGTCAAAAAAGTGTCAAACTGACACAATGGGATCCTACATGAGGTGTCTACAATGAACATCGTCCATTTGAGGTGTCTAAGTGAAATTTCATGCCAAATTTAGGGGGCCACCGATGGGTTTGGGCTTTATTAGCCTGAATGGAGGATATAATCTTAGTTCGCTTAGGATTATACACCCCTTCCCACTCTAATTTTTCCCTTCCCGGAATTTCTAGAGTTACAAACTTAGTATTACAATTAAGCACATCATAATAGGGGGACGACCAAGTCATGCCTAGGATTATATCAAAATCAGTCATATCCAAAATCACCAAATCAGCCCAGGTCTGAAAATCCATAAACAAAATAGGACAAGCACGATAGACATGGATGACTATGACTGACTTTTCAATTGGGTAGAAACATGGATAGGGGCATCAAGTATATCACAAATCATATCAAACTTTGAGGCAAATCTCACGGATACATATGAATTAGTAGAACC